>JBBPCS010004230.1:0-11520 GCA_037974645.1 Hollardia meadi
TGACAGTAAGTGCTAAGTACCTTTCTTGCAGTTACATAGGCAAACTTGGATTTGTTAGCGACAGCAGCAAACTGTAGGCCTAGATTCTGCTTGAACTTAGACACCACTGTCCAACTTTGCAAATACACTTGGATCTCCTAGGTATTATTTTTTTTTGTTGTTGTAAGATCATGAGTGCCAAACACAAGTTTAGGACATTACCATTTTCCTTAACCACATCAGTGATACAGCCACCTGGACTTTTAAGATTTTGGAAAATATGATTACATCCTTCCACAGCAGCACCTGCATGAAGGACAACATCCTAAGTCTGCCCAGATCAGACTGTGTACTACATTGAGTAGTCAGTATTGTCATCTAATCCAGTGAGTGAAACAAAACACTCTTGGACACTCCAGGAATGGCTTTATCATTGTAGGTGTCATTCTCTACACCTGACCCTAACAATTCACATCACTAATATTCCTGTTCTTACTAACAACTGAAAATCATTGGCTATTTATTGTACAGAATACCATTGTCATTGTTTTATTCTGGACTACATATTGATGACTCTGTTCTGCTTAGCCAAGATAGATAGTGTCAACCAATGCCCAGTAGGTTAACAAGCTGCCCACTAATAGAAACTAATAGAAACATGTATTAAATGAGAGAAACATGTATGTGATAAATATGATTAAATTAAGGAAAATTCCTTCAAAGTACGTATCAGAAAGAGTCAAACAGAAATTTCCAACCATACTGTACTGCAAATAAGTAGACTGTGTGGTTTAAAGGTCAATTTAGTCATTTTTTCACCAAGAATGTGCCTTCTACCTATAAACCTTAACTTAACTCCAACAACAGCTGTGCAATGTCTTCTGTGACTCTCAAGAAGTTTTTTCAAGTCTGAAGAGAAAAGAAAAGTGATGTCATCAGGGCTATTTAAGATACGGCTTGAGAGTTAATTCCATTTCCATGATAAGATGGGTATGACCTTAGAGTAAAACATTTTTTTTTAGGTTGGTAGCAAAGTTCACTGATTATTATCTTTGCAGTCTACACAACATTGTGTGAAATGTCACTCATCTATAAATTAAGGCCAATTTTAAATTATTTAGGAGCAATTACTTGATCTTTTCAATTTATCCTGAATTGTGCAGCTCTTTATGAAGTCTGTTTTACTATTACCTCTATAAATTAATTGTTGATCATCCTTGTGATGTTTCATAATGATAACTGAGATATTACCACCATAATGGTTTGCAGGTATAGGATACATGTGATGAATTAGTGGTACGGGTGCTATAAATAGTGACAGCCTTGCGTAATGCTCTGACAGATGTTCTGATGCTGTTCCTCGCTGATTAAACAGTCAAATAAATTTAATTGCTCTTTCCTTTGCTGTTATTTTCAGAATGGTAGAGTGAGCACAAATATCTATATACAAACAGATGTTTAACACTGTTTCTACATCCATTTACGGATATTTGTGGGTGTGGAAGTGAAGCTTGGGCACATATAACCATTTTCGCAATGATTGAGATTGAAAAAGATTCTACAAAGGATATTGCAACATGGTATCAATACCGTGTTTACCATTGTAGCTAAACACAGTATTCTTGCAAATGATTGCATTCTATTTTTATTTACATTTTACATGTGAATGAATAAGGGTTGCACAATTCTAATGAAGTCTTTTCAGTGCAGCAGCTTGTGTATCCTATGTCAAAGGTTTTTGGGCCCTATTTAAACGATCTAAGGTGCTTGGTCTAAAGTCTATGGTGCAAGTGCATTTAGGGCGTGCCCATCTCCATTTTGCTAGTTAAACAGCGCATAATCTGGGCGCAAAGTAGAGTGCAAGACGCAAAGGGGTTGTATTTAGGCCCTCAATTATTTATAGGTGTGTTTGGGGCGTAACATAAATTAAACCAATCAGAGTGTCATCTCCCATTTCCTTTAAAAGCCAGGGCGCTTTACTATTAAAACAGCAGCACTAATTTTATTGGGACAGGTATGTGGTCTTTGGCTGGTGGACCTTCTGCCTCCGCCGTCTCCTAGTCTTCTGTCCCATTAATAACTCTATTTGACAGCATATGAACAAATGCACCGGCCTTTAACTGAGGAGGAGGAGGGCTGCTGTACATCGCTGTGTGTTATAGAGCGGATTGCAGTCCGTAGATCGGGTCAAAAAAAATGATTCTGATAAACAGCAGATGGGTGCTTTGATACATCATTAATGAGGAAAATATTAATTACACTATCTGCAGAGATCCCAAAGAAGCAGAGACAATACGTGTCTCTCCATGAAGAGTGTCACTCTCACTAACGAGTGAGACTTGTGCGTATTTACACGCAGCAGCTTAAATTAATTGAGGATTTACTGTAAATCCCCCGACACACTGACAGGATCTAATGTTAATTACTGGTCTGTGTTCTTCTACACATCCAAAAGATCACACACAGTCCAGGTTCAGATCCAGTTTTAAGTTTAATTCTGTTTCCTCTGGAGAGTTTCTGTCCTGCCAAGTTTATAACTTAGTTTTGCTGCTTACGATATTTGCTGCAATGACATTACTGAAGTGCGCATGGAGATGTTTAAAATTACTGAAAGCAGCCTCTCTAAGCCTCTCAATCCGTGCATCAGTGTGTAACAAGCAGAGTGTACGTACGTTGTGAAGCTGCCTATGTAGGCACATCTTACTATCTGAATAATGCGCCCTATAAATAGCAGGAAAAATATTGTGCCATTGACTGTAGACCAGGTTTTTGTTGGTCAATGGCGCAGTCAATTTCTCCTGCCTCAAGATAGCAATGCGACAACAATGCACCTGACCACACCTCACTTTAAGACCAACATGCCCATGGGCGCACAGATGGGCGCAAGTATATTTGCTACTTACACAATGTGGGTGCTGGGCATGAAAATGACAACTGAGTCGGTCGGAAACTAAGAATGGCACTTGCGCTTTGCTGTGCGCCACTTTGCGCCAGGCACAGGATAGAGCCCCTTATCTTATGCATGATATTCACTAATGCTTGATTTTAAATGTACAGAGGCTGTAATATTGTCCAGTCTAGGAAGATTGATGAGTCACAAGCCACAAACTTCACTCTCATGAACCATGTTTTCAGCAGCAACAGGCAGCTGTTTTCAGTGAAAAACTCTACTGTAGACTGCCTGCTCAGCACCAAACACCAGACGGACACACACTACCTGGTAAACAAAATGGAGCATTTAGTAGCTAAAGAGATCGAAAACAGAGCTAAAAGAAGATTAAATATTGGACTAACACTCATCAGGTGGACATGACTACAAAAGGAATGTTAATGTGGGCCTGTGTCAACTGCCCTGGGGGAAGATACTTGAGTACTATACTCCATTTGAAACTACAGACAGTATACTAATTAGAATTAGATCCACCTCAACTAACCAACTGCAATGAGTATTTTTTATACTTTTGTACTTTTATTTTTGATGCTTTAAGTATGGTTTGCTAATAATACCTACCTAGTTAATTGTGTTTTTATTAATTGAGAAGTTCAACTTGTCATGGAGTATTTTTATATTGCAATATTGTTAAGCTATACTCTGAGTACCATCTGCACCACTAGTGTATGATAGGTGTTTAAATAGAGAACTGTCTGCATGGGTGGGAAATCAATTATTGCAACTTTTATTAAACAACAATCAGAGGTGTAAAGAGTACTAGAATTTTATACTCAAGTTAAAGTACTTTTAATTTACACCAATTTTACTCAAGTACAAATTAAAGTACTAGACTAAAAATGTACTTAGATGCAGTACAAGTAAAAAGTAAGTCTGTTAAAATGTACTCTGAGTAAATGTTACTGTGTTACATTTTGGAAATTATGTTGGAGAGGGTTGTATAATCTCACTGTTAAATTATTTATTATAATTCAATGTTTCATTTAATGATGGTCCAACAACACAAGTGCAACAACATCAAGCCATCAAGCCCTTAAGTCCAAACCGACAATAAACTCCATTTGTTAAGACAGATTTTGCAGCCTGCCCACACCACTGATTATCAACTATAAATATACAGCTTCCTCTGTTCAGCCTCACTACAGTTAACCCAAAAAGAGGACACAACTGAAACAATTAAACACATGACCACAAATAAATAAAGCCATCTGTGGACACTGCAGTATAGGTGCAAAAAGCAACATACAGAAATGAAATAACTGCCACCATCCTGCAAAGAGAGCTGCACAGTTTTACACAGCACACACACACAACACTACGTCACTGGAAGACATACTCACCAATAATTAATAACTAATAATAAAGAGTGTGGTCTAGACCTAATTTACATGTTAACCGTCATGAGATAACTTTTGTTGTGAATTGGCGCTATATAGATAAAATTTGACTTGACTTGACCTGTCTGAATGTCAGTCTGTAAGTCAATCTGCTCTTGGTTTAACTTCTTTGCTTGACCATTCTCAGTGCATATAATAACCAGTCCATTTAACCTCTCTGTCCCACTATAACCAGTCTATTTAGTTTCTCTGTCCCACTATAACCAGTCCATTTAGAGGCTCTGCTGTCCCAGCTACAGAAATAGAAAGAGCAGAAAGTCCTCACACACCTCACTGACGGTAAAAGTTCCATCATTAGGTCCTGTTAAGTCAGTGTCACATTAAGTCAGTGATTGATTGAGGTAGATGTGGCCACTTTTTAACTCTGCTGAGGTACAATAATGCTAACCTTAACCTATAATGGCGCCATCTTTAATTTTAGGGCATTTTTGTTTTTACTCAGTAACGGATTTGCCTTAAAATGTAGTGAAATACAATACTTGTTATAAAAAGTGCTTAAGTAAAAGTACAATTACTGATTAAAAAATACTCAAAAAAGTACAAGTACACAAAAAAACGACTTAATTACAGTAACATGAGTACATGTTATTTGTTACTTCCACCCCTGACAACAATGGTACATTTTTGTTTTATAAAGACAAATTAAGTGAACCACACGACACACTTTTGAAGGTCGTGTTGTAGAGCTGTAATTGGTATTATTACAAGTGGATTTTAATC
Source organism: Hollardia meadi (assembly GCA_037974645.1). Taxonomy (NCBI): domain Eukaryota; kingdom Metazoa; phylum Chordata; class Actinopteri; order Tetraodontiformes; family Triacanthodidae; genus Hollardia; species Hollardia meadi. The sequence goes on from JBBPCS010004230.1 coordinate 5,047, forward strand.
TAGGCTTTTTGACTGTTGAAACAGAATTTTCACTTTGACTTAGCTCCTTATTAAAAGAGTCAGTCAATTTGTGAGTGACAAGGACATGAGGCATGAAGAGTCACACAATCCTATACATAGTGAGGTGCTTCAGGTATGACACAGTGGATTGAAGTTTTGAGCTGTTCATGTGACTGAATTCACTCCCCAGATGTGTCTTGAATAGTCATTATACCTGGGGCCATGTGGTTTTAACATTGTTCCTTGAAAAGATATTCAGCTCTGCTGGCGATTGGCTGAGGACACTTTCACAACAGTGCACTAGAGACTCACTCACTCCATGTAATTATTTCTATACCACTTGGCCCCAGATTTAAAGAATGAATATAGGCCTATATTTCCTCTGAATGCTGTCGTTTAAGAGGCTTTTTATGTGAGTAATAAAGCAGGGGCCGCCACCCTCTGTCACTAAGGAGCGAATCATTTCCCATGAAGGGGAAAACATCTGTTCGCAATTGAAGCGCCTGCCTGATGAGAAATAGCAGCTTTTCACATGATAATGCAGGAAAGAAAAGGTTGAAATCAGGTCCACAGTGGAGAGGAACTGGATAATGATGCTTCAGACATGTAAAGAGAAGGGGAAGTGAGGGCTCCGCACACGCTCAGTAAAATGCTACTTCCCTCCACTTTGTTATTCAGCCTCATCTGAGTCATCAATCTGGACCAAATGGGTGGAACGATTTTACATAAATTGCTACTCAATTACCTGCATGGCAATAACAATCATTTTAACAGTTGATTATGTGTGTATAGAGACTTACATATAGTGACACAGACTCTCACTAGACATATGATACACGCGCGCGCGCACACACACACACACACACACACACACAGACTTTATCAGTCACTTGTTTTGTTGCCTTTGTTCTTTGACAAATCTACATACTCACACACTGCACTCAGATCTAAGAAATCGTCTGAAATAGACAAACACTGTTGACTTCCACTGTGCATATGCAACACACAGTGTCACAAACACATACACAAAGTGTTGATGGTGCACAGCCCCAGGTGTGTGATCATCTGAGGCCCTGCGGCAGTCAAAGCTTTAGAGGTTTGCCTGACAGCTAGTTTTAACACTTGATGAAGCGTTTCTCGACCATTTTGTGATTGCCCAGTATGTGATTGCCTGCTTCTGTCTTTGCAGGGTGGTACTAGAGTGTGAATTATGTACCTCCACTCTTCCATTCCTGGTTCATCTCGCTGCTTTAAACTGGGGTATATCCCCAAAGCGTCAGCGCTCAAGCACAAGCTGGGACACTCTAATAACCACTCCCATAAATGGACAGTAAATCTGAGGCAGTATAAAACACAACCTTATGAGAGGCAATCATTTGGAAGCCCTCACTGCCTCGCAGCTTCACAATCCCGTCTTTCTTTTTTTAAATTTCTTTCCGTTCCTGTCAGTCTCCCTCTTTATCCCTACTTCTTTGTTTTCTCCCCTGCTTCCGCTCTGACTCACTTCCCCTCTGCATGAGTTCTCACCTAAATTACTGCAGGCACTGCCGCAGAATCGCCACTACACCTACAGGCTTGACTGGAAAGGTCAACAAGCTGCTTAAAATGAAGAATAGTGCAGGAGAGAGCCGAGTAATCTACTCTCTCCATCTCCTCTTTCTACTCGTCTTTCCCACTCCTCCTCTGGTGCTGGCGTTTTTATTCTCCTTCTTTTTTTACGGTCTACCCAGGTGCCATGCTTTTACTGCAGCATGCATAGTGTTGATCTTTGTTGATTTCTTTATTAGTTTATCAGTCTTTTTTGTCTTTTATGTCTGTTTTTCTATCCAGATCTCTTTCCACACCTTGTTAACCCCCCTCTTTCTCTTCTCTCCCTATAGATATATAGGTGTTCTTACTACCGGAGACAAACTGAGTGTATTGACTCCATGAATCCACCTCACAGTGGCCATCCTTCTTCTGGCCTCTTTTGTTCTCTTATTCCCACCTTTGCTTTGTTTTTTTCTCTTTCTCACTGTTATGTATTTTTCCGATCTCCTCCTCTGTTTTGGCTTCCCCCTCCTATGTTTCCACTCAGGCTCGGGCTCAGTGGATGTGGTTTTGAATATCAAACAGGTTATCTGCCTCATGTCTTCAGCCTCTCTGAGAAAATAATGGAAGCAAAAGTTACAAATGACACTGATTTGCTATTCGCTTTCCCACGTGGTATTCCAGCCTGTGAATGTAACTCTCGTGTTGTACTCATTCCACTGCAATATATATATATATACAATGCAGCCATTTTTATGGCTAATGACCTGATCAAAAGCATCCTCCCACCCCACAATGAAAACTAGATTTTGACACAAGACAACACCCTCTAGAATACAGGCAATATTACATAATAATGGAGGACCATGTTTATATAGTACTTGAGTTGTACAAATTCCCAAACAAATTTACAATTAGTCAAATTACCAAAAACAAATAAAACCAGTAAATGTGCAGCTCTTAGTATCCCCAGAGTTTAGGAAACCTTCACACTTCACCCGGTTGATAATTCAGCAATGATTTAGTCATTAGAGAATTAGTGAGGCCAGCCACTGATGTTGGGTGGTATTAGGCCAGGCTTGCAGTTATTCCTCCAGTTCAGTGCTGAGGTCAGGGCTCAGTGCAGGCCGGTCATGTTATTCCACACCCAACTTGGAAAAGCATCTTGTTTTGGAGCTGTCTTTATGGATGGGATGCACTTCCATGTTGAAACAGGGAAGGGGAAAACAAAAACTGTTGCCAAAAAAAATCGTTTCCAACTTCTGAGACATGGGTAGGTACTGGCCTAAGTAACATTTACTACTAGGCTGCAAGGAAACTACAAGATTTAGCTAAAAACCTGAATAATAATTGTAGAACTTTATAAGCTTTAAATATGAACCCTCAAATAGACCAACTGGATGAGAGTTTTTTTTTGTTTATGTTTATTGTGATTTCAGATCATAAATTATGAAATGACACCACCCACCACCCCATGTGCTACTCTGCAATGACACTGTCAATGTAAAAACAGCAGATGATTTAAAGAGGTGGAGGGCCAGGTCCAAAAGGTGGAATTTGTAAAAAAAAAAAAAAGGCCATCATTTTTGTTTAATACGTTCAAAAAAACATAATCAACAGAATGTGAATAAACAGCAGTGTTGACGACGTCCATGTATTGTGTTGCAGAGATATCTACTTATAGCATGCTAACCAGCTAGCCCCGGCATGTCCTGTCTTGTAATACCACTTTGTACCTCGAGAGGAGATAGTCCGATAGCCAGTGTTGTGCATGATTTTTGGTGAACGGTGAACTGAACGGATCAGTTTACAAATGATGAACATGAACGAGTGAACGCCGGGTCTGAAAAAACAAGTCCGAACGTCAGCCACATCGGCATCGAATTTGAAACGACACATCGAGTTGAAGCATCCGAGCAGTGTTGGGAAATATCAGCGACTGAATGATGATCACGACATTGTGTTTTCTTGGGTTTTAAAAGTAACTCCTGACTGTGATTCTTTAGTGGTATACAATAATTCATTTAGTTTGGGAGTGGCAATGATTTGGGGCTAGTGATGGATGGGTAGGAGGAGGTTCTATTGAAAAATAATAGCAGCTTATTTATTTAAAAAAAAAATGGAACAAACGAACGTGAACTAGTTCATTTTTGGGACTGTGAACTTAGTTCAAAATTTTAAAAAGTGAACTATGAACATGAACTAGTTAATTTTCATCTGTATGAAATGAACTTTGAGCTAGTAGTTTCAGCTGGGAGTTGTATATGAGTGTTGGCTAAATTTCACAAGCTCTCTCATCCCGTGCCTCAACTGCAAGCGAGTCAGAAGTGTTTTTCACTCACACGTCTCAGCAACAGATTTGCTCTCATTTTAATCCAGGCAGCTGTCTGCACTGGCTCCGTGCAGGCATGCATCTCAGCAGCGTCTCGCGGCCGTAAATGCAACCGGAAGTGTATTTACGCATCAAGTCAAATTTTTTGACAATGCACATGAATGCACATAAAGACGCAGCTGAAAGCCAATAAAAAAAGGCACTAAATCAATATATTCATATTAATTTTGAACCCTGGCGGAGCAGTGTGCTGCAGTTTAGTCCCACAGACTCTTTTCACTTTTGCCCAGCAGCTGGGAAGTGACACAGGAACTTCTTGAATATTAAGAAGCTGCAGTAGTTATTCAGCCGACACTGTACATTTACTGCCACTAGACAACTTCACTGCTAACCTTATTTTCTGCTCTGATCACCAACAGACAGCCCTGAGCGCAGCCACCAGCTCGCTCTCTCTTATTTGATCAACCACACACTCACAACGGGCCACGCTAATCTTGTAACACAATCACATGTATCAGTGTTGATGGTAAAATAGATCAGGAATACTCACACATGTCAAAGGAAAACTGCACACTGCACAGAATGTTTAGCAGCTCCTTTGCTGCTGACACTTTGAAATTTGCAGACAAGACACTAATTTTCCTAAACAGAAGAATACAACCGCACACCTTCTGAATTTAGTGAGCTTAAGACAAGCAATTGCCTTGTTAACTTATCGTAAAAGCACAACTTCATTCAAATGAGAGTAAAATAAAACTCATGAAAACTGTCTTGGTTTGTTTTTCCACAGTTACCTCTGGTTTGGTCAATTCACAGAGTAAGATGTGAAAATATTCTGGCTCTACACAGCATCCTCCCCGCAGTCATAGTCTGCATCTGAGCCGCTGTAAATCATCTCCATACCGTATCCCCTGTCATCAAACTGGCCTCCGCTGGTCTCAGAGACTGAGACTGCTCCCAGTCTGGTGTCCAGCCGTGTTCACTGGTAGGCTGCCTAGTTGCCCATGGTGACTCCCCCTGTGATACAAGGTCGCTGTCAAGGCACAATTCCTGGGAGTTATACGGCCACTAGCTCCACAGCTAACTGAGCTCAAGGTACCCATAGCTAAAGCCAAGACTATAGTGACAGCAGTTGGCGGCTACTCTGGTGAGATGCTGCCCCCCACATTTTTGGAACTACCCTCAAATTCTGGCCACAAGTTGCTCCTTTAAGTCCATAGTGTATATGTGTCTCGCAGGAGCAGCTCATAGCAATGCACCAAATTATATCTAAAGAGATGTGACATTTTAAAATCTGTAAAATCCTAAAAATGAGTCAAAAGAAGTCTCCAAACTCCTTTAATTAGTTCTCAAGGCACTGGCACTCACTTTGTGGTGACTTGCAAAGGACATGAACAGAATTATGTTGCCCCCTAGTGTTTAGAAGTTGCACTATAGTGCCTTGGTGTGAGCACAGAAACACAAAGACTGTGTGTGCATGTGTGAGAGAGGGAAACAGAGAAGGAGGAGAGGAGTGAATGCAGTGCAGTGTGACAGTGTTCAATTGTCTGTCATGTTGCGTATGTGAAACAGAGCCAAGCTGTGAGAATGGGAAGGTGGGAGTCGTAAAGAGAAATGCCATGATTCACAAAAGGCTTAGAGATTAAGAAACACACATATTTGTAAGAATACATTTAAAATGGCCCTCAGAGAATTCATTAAATCAGATTTTCCAATGTGTGCAGCAGCCGAGCCAGGTGCTCCTAAACTGTTTGAAACTGGATGTATGGAATTGCTGATGTAGTTGGTGTACAGTTACACGTATCCGCCATATTTCCCAGCAGTCGAGATGTATTTTATTGGTATAGGAGCATATGGCCGTGTCATTCAGCCATACACGCTCACTTCCAGCTGTGAGTGCACTCTTCGTATACACCCTCACAACATGCGACACAGACATAATTTCTTAATTTAAAGGAACAGATTGCTGTTGTGAAAAGTTGAGTCATTAGATTTGACACAGAACATTTCTGAGACATGTGATTCATCACAGCGAAGAATTCACAGCTTTTATTCGTCTGTGGATGTTACATTATCATAGCTGGTGGTGCAGTAGCAATCAAGAGTCTGGCTATTCTGTTCATAAAGACTAGGGATATGATTTATTTTTATTTATGACTTTTGAGAAAACAAATGAGAAAATCAAAAGTACCAATAAGCAACCAGGAACACTATGGAAAATGCAATCTTAATAATTTAAGATTAGAGAGGGACTCTCATGGACTAACATGCACATGCAGCTAGCCCAGCTAACAAAACATAAACAAACAGAGAAGCTCAGATTACAACACACACAGAGGCAGTGTGACTCATTCTCTGTTCAGGATACCTTTACTCCACTATATCTTTACATAAGCAAAAAGTTTTTTATGCCATATTAATGTCCAAAATATCATACATTTAACCCTTAACACTAGAACTGCCAACATTCCAATACCCCCTAGAACCGCCAGGGGGTCAAAACAGCGTCAGCAATCGCAAAGATGTCTTGAGGCAGTTTAGTTGTTCAATTTCATCTATTTTTTAAATAATAAGTAAGACTTGACAAAATAAGTATGTAAATTTCAGTTTAT
>JBBPCS010004231.1:0-11519 GCA_037974645.1 Hollardia meadi
TAAAGTCTTGAGGGCAGTCCCTCTCGGTAAACTCCAAACTCCTCTCTCCAACTCTCACTCACTTCTCTACAGTCGTCCTCCTGCAACAACTCACATCTCACGGGATTTTGACGGGAGACTTCTCCTCAGACGAGACTTCCGGTTAAACATAGAGGATTTTACTCTAACAATGAGGACTATCGCTGTGGCTTACTGTGACACTCGAATGGAATAGAGTAATCCTTTATATAATTAGCACCTGTGCTTCCACTATAATGACAAATTAAAATGTCTCTAAAATAGAGAATAAGAATAAAAGTTACACCATCACTCAGTCTACAAAAATGTGTTGTAAGAGGCTATCAAAGGAATATAAAAACCTTCATATCCAGACTGATATATATATTTTATTTTTTATTTTTATTTGGACAAACGCCAAATAACACCTGACTAGTGAAGGTTAAAATTATATATCATAAACTGTATGTCCAGTGATTCATCTTGAGTTAGCTTGTAAGTGACATCCCCTGACCCTTGCCTTTGAACCTCGGTGTAGTTGTGCATTTTACATGATAAAGATTCCGTAAAAAGCTGCAGTATGTCGAAATTTTCATCCAAGAAATCGGATCACCCAGGATGAGTTAAAATGCCTGCAGGTAAAGAAAAAATGTATTGGATTTCTTGAGGGCAAAATATGCCGCTTCGCTTCATGAGGACTTTTCTTGTTTCCACTTGCTATGTGTTATCTCTTCCTCTTACCCTTCTATATCTCTCACACACCTGACACACCTGGTGTCAGATAGGCGGCCTGAGGGCAGCAGAGCTATTTACCTCCCTCTGTAAATCAACCCCCTCATCACCACACACACACACACACACACTCTCGCACACACTCATCCTCATATAGAAGTTACAACAAGCATGAGGGCTTGTCAGTTGCTGTCAATACACCATACACACCACCAGCTTGCTGTAATAGCCCTCATTATCACTACATCTATGAGTAATGCTTAGTTTTATGCTTGGTATTATGTAAGCCATTTGCACATAACTGTTTTTTTTACTGGTACTATTAACCTTAATGGTTGCCAGTGCTTGACTTTAAAATCAGACCGACCCACCGTCTTCCGATAGGGTAAAAGTCCAGGTCACTCTCGTACATTGGCGGAAAAAATGCATGTCGCCACTTTACATTTCTTTGCGTTCAATTTTGAATTTTATGTTGTCACAACATGTGCTTAAGGTCTGGTCAGGAAAACATCATGCTTACCTTGTTCTGTCGCCACAAACACAGCTGGAATTTGTCCTGACGTAGCGTTAAAAATATTCGTTTCTTTTGCCACGAAAATGGAAAATGTCCTGACGTCTTTCAGCTTTAAACTGTCCCGAAGTCTCGTTAAATATACTGCTTTTGTTTCCGCAAAGATGGCTGGAAAATGTCTCGGTTGAAGTGGTCTGGAACAGTGGTCTCTTGTTTTTGGCAGCCGCCATGATAACTGAGTCAGTTCATATACATGCCAGCGCTCACCAAGCTACGATTGACACTATTTTATTAACAGTGTACTGTAAAATAACAAGGAGTGAACTACGTGTTTCAGAGAGAGTCTGATGAAGCACCATGCGAAACACGTAGTTCACTCTTTATTTTAATGTAAGCTGTTAATAAAATAATAAATCGTATCTCTTGTGTGCACTGGAATATAATTTTTTTTTTATTGTACTATTAACTGTGCACTAGCTTGCACCCTGGAGAGCAGCACTGCTTTGCATGGGGTATCATTTGATTTTCAGTCCACATGCATGTAATATGAAATGAAATGTTGATATGATACGTATACCTTTTGATATGTATGAAACATACAGTACCAACATTTCCTTCTGGCTACTGGGCTGGTATATTTGATTTGATTACAATCCAAAAAGGTAATAATTTAAAGAAGTGCTTTCTCGCTGTAAAGGTCATCTCTTTCTTCAAGTGTTTTGGTCTCAACTGACCCATTATGTCCAGGGTGCAAAATGTTCTGTTGAACCTTGATGAAAAGAGGCCACATTTAGACAGAATCGGGCATGGTGGGCGATTAGCACAGGGTTGTGTGGCGGTGTGAGAGGACACATCGTCTGGTCTGTGAATTCCGCCTCGATGGCACCCAATTTCCGTCTCCTGGCTTGGGAGCAACGACTCTTCCAGAAAGGCTTTCGCATCCGCACAAGTTTACAGCATACCTGCTGGTGCAGTCTCCTGGCAGTATGATGTTGTTTGAGGTGCCAGTCAACATGCTGGACTGATCGCCGGGTCATGTGATTGGCCACCACGGCTGTACATCTGTTGCAGCATCGCCGCAGCCTAAACTCACTCGCTGAAGACTTTTTTTTCATGGCTTATACCAATTATTATGAATCATGGAGAACAATAACCAATACTTGGAACTGATACAAATTTGCAGTAAAAATAAAAATCTTGGTATCAAAATTTAGAATAACCAGTGATGGAATGCACAGTAACTGAGTACAATTTACTCAAGTATAATTTTGAGGTACTCGGATACTCCCACTGCCACATTTTGGAGGCTAATATTGTACTTTTTCTCCATTTATTTGATCATTTTAGTTACTAGTTCCTTTGCTGGTTCAGATATATTCACACAAAATATAAATCTGCTATTATGAACAATAATTAATTAATTAATTAATTAATTAATTAATCAGCAATCGGACCAAAAAAAACAACAACCACATACCGATAATCTGAATAATCCTGATTTGGTGTGAATGATTTCTCATTGCAGACTCAGACTCGCATAAACACAAAACACGGCAGTGATAATGCTAGATTGTAGAGAGCTCTGTTGCATTAAGAGAGTCATGAGAAACGCTCAAATCCTGGTTTAGGTACTATCTCCCATCTTAATGTGAGGTGATGATGTTGTGATGTCATCTTTACTATATTGTGCAGCCCACATGGCCTGTACTGTTTGAGTAAAACATTGAACTGACTTTTTTTTAATGGTTCTGGGTCAGAGTTTCAAATAGGCAATATAGCGTCCGTGCTCTAGAAAAAATGGTTTGTCTTCTCTTGTAATCTGTTACAGAGATCCAGCTCTGATCTTATTACTTGCACGATGTTCCATTAGTTATATTAACTAGCAGGAGGAGGTTGACAGTCATATGACATACTGTAAATGCAGTTAAACACATTAAGTGACACAAAGTCAGTCATACTCTTCTCGCTAAAGACTGATGTAGTGACAGACTCTTCATTTACCATCATAAATGGCAAAGAAAAGCAGTAAATCCTTACATTTAACCTGTGAACGTTTGATATTTGTGCTTTAAAAATGACTGAAACTATTAATTGACTATCAAATTAGTTGGCAACTCATTTTCTTTCATTTGTCTAATCGTGGCAGCTGTAGTTGCAGGTGATTGAACATAGACTGAGAGGAAAGTGTCAATACTGGTCTGCCCAGCGTGCAGTTGCCAAAACGGAAGAAATGTCAAATGTGGCCCGTGCCAACTCCTCAACAGGATGTCACAATCTGCAGGGCTGTTTCGCCAACTTCCTGCGTGAGCTGATGATTCAGGGTAATTCAAACTATAGTTTATGTTGCCAGCCAGGAATTAAGAATGATAGCCAGAGATAAGGCATCAGTGTGGAGAGAGTTTTCAAGTGCTGCTTTAGACCAGCTCGACTTTTCAGTACGTGTGAACAATAATATGAAGTCTTTAAGCTGTTTGACTCATTCTGGACCATGTACAAAAAAAAACATAAATCTAACATTAATTAACATGCTCTCCTGGGGCTGTAAATACTCACTAGAACACCAAAGTTGTCTTAATCCGCAGCTGAAAATAGTCCCCATCAAATACACTTTCTACTGTTTGAGTAACATTTGATTAAAAGAAAATTAGAGTGCTGTCCTGAAAAAAAAAATGAAAAAATTGTGCATTGTGTTTTCAGGTTGTCCTTCCATCTGTCTATCTGCTCCGTTCTCATAAATGCGATATCTCAGGATTTCATTCGGCACAATTTTCCACTTGGACTAACGGATGAACTGACTAGAATTCGGTGGTCAAAGGTCACTGTGACCTCAGAAAACACATTTTTGGCTATAACTGAAGAATTTATTCGCTAATTATGACAAAAATTTCTGGAAATGAAGTGATGACATTTTATATCCAACAGGTCAAAGGTCTACTTCACCGGTCACTGCTTCAGCTACATCTGGAGTTTATCCCCTTCTCCGCCTCCCCCTCCCCCTCCTGCTTCTTCTTCTTCTTCTTCTTCTTCTTCTTTGTAAAAAATTGTCTCTAAATGAAGAGGGTATGTTCCTCACTGGAAATGATTTACTGGAATCAATATCGGGATAACATCTATGTATTAAATTGTGTGTATAATATAGTATGTGTGTGTGTGGGAGACTTCTTTCTTTACTGTGTCCTCTGGTGACGATTGTGTTTCACTCCTCTCACCTCTTCATAGTGTCTCGTCTTCCTCGCTGCAGCTTTGCTTTGTCCTCAGGAGAGAATAGTTGGCCTGGCCTCTATTCATTCATCTCTTATTACCATAGTAGCCTGATCATTAGAGTATTGTCATTCAGTATCCATCATCAAAACAAGGTTTTGTTGTTAAAGTCATTTGGAGTTGAATATACACATATGCATTAGGTTATAATTTTATAGTTAAGCTAGTATAATGAGTACCTGATATGTTGTTGGTGTAAAATATTATTTTTTATTAAGGGCTGAAACTAACGATTATTTTTATATATTGATTTTCACAATTTATTATTATTTTCCTGATTAATTTAGTCTACAAAAGTCAAAAAAATGTAATAAATTCTCATCACAATCCCCAGGAGAGGCAGGCTTTGACCAAGCCTGGTTAATTATAGATTTTTTTTTTTTTTTGAAAGAAATAAGCTTAAAGAGCTAGGAGCCAGGATGAAGAGCATTATGTATTAATAGCTTTAGTAATGCTGTGTAACTTGCAGATGATCTTGGTACATTTTTGTAATACTGGTACTGCTGTCTTGAGTTTCCTACTGTTGCACTGGAGGGACAAATTTTGCTCTGTTTCATTTGGATTTTGCATCATGCAAACTTAATACCTAAATATTAACACCAATCTCCAGTGCAGCCGCCCAGTGAGCAACATTAAATGACTGGTACTTTATTTAAAAACTAACAAATAGCCAATGAGAGAATAAATGGCACAGTCCGCAGCCATGTTAGCAGATTTATGGGGCTATACTTGGGTACAGCGGTGCTAACATCAGCATGTTAACATGCTCACAATGCTAACATGCTGATGGCTAGCAACTAATTTTTTACCTTGTACACAGTCTTTTGTGTTAGCATGCTTACATTTGCGAATTAGCTCCAAGTACAAATTGTGATGCCACAAAACGAAAGGTTAAGGGATCACCAAAGTTGTTACAATTCATCCTGAGGGGTAACATGTATGTCTGTACCAGTTTCATGACAATCCATCCAGGAGTTGTCGAGACCTTTCACTTGAAACCGTTTATGTTGGTTGCAAGTGGAAAAGTCAGAGGATCATTCGGCTGTCATCCTCTGAGGACCATGAGCAGTTGAGATATTTCAGTCAGGAGCAAACCATGCTAAAAATCACATCAATTTCAGGCAGTCAAACAGATGGTAAACACGGCTCTTTTGCTGATGCTGGTAGTCACAGTAGTTGTTCCACTGACCTCAGTTGAGCTGCTTTTCTTGTACATTTGTAACATTTTAATTGGTCCCTATCCTTGACCGCGTTTGCGCAGTTTATATCTGGCCTTTCTTAACACTCTAGGGACTGGGTGGTGTTTGCATGTCCTTATGTGCCAGGGTGGGGGCTCCAGCCATTGACAACCTTCTCCTCGCTGCCCTGCCCACTGACAGGGTTGCATAACAAAAATGTAAAAAACTGCTGGGGTAGTGTGTGATCGCCCTCTGGCATGTCACAGATGGGGTGTCAATGAAAAATATGCTGCTTACTGTTTTAGCCTGAACTAGTAATGCATAAATAACTCATAGTGTCAATAAATAAATGACACCCCAGTGGCGGTTTGTCACTTAAAAGCTGCTAGATTGCTGAGTGTGTTTGTTTATTGTTCACACCCATGAGCCTATATGTGATTGGTGTTGCTGTCTACCGTGCCTGTGTTTCACCGTGCACAGTTACATACATAGTCGCTTTTTTCCTCACAAACAAAGGAGTCATTTGTGGAGCGCGTACAGGGAGGAAGAATAGCTTGGTGTTTCTCCTTGTTGTGAGCTTCTCAGACACTGTAGGCTCCAGTCAGCTACTTTACTAGGTGGTGGGTGGACTCAGTCCTTGTGTGTCCATGTGAATTGCATTGATTCATTTATGCTGTCCTGTCCCGCACAGGGCCCCTCAGACATTCCTATAACAATCCCCCAGACCTGGTTTGGAACAATGTCAAGGCAATTTACATGAAGCACTAGAAGCTGCTTCTGGTTGTAGCCGACTGTGTAAGGTGAGTGATTCGGAGTGAAATACTGAAGTAAAAAAGTGTTTGTAGTGTTCTTCTAAAATGTGTGTTTTCCGGATTTATATCAAGTTTTGTATAATATTGAGTTTTGCTATGAGTTGATTATACCATAGATTAATCACAAATCTTAGTATATCATTAATCAAAAGCTTCATCTGAGTGGTTTCACTTGTCAGTTTTACTTGTTTTTTTATTATGAGGAAATTACTCATCTCTGTGGTTTATTCAGTTCAGGTGTTGCACGCACTCTGGTTGTTCATGTGTGTAAACTGTGAGTGGGTGGATGGCTTCCGCTTCATTTCGGTAACGTAAAAGTTTAATTTCCTTTGAAATAAAAAAGAAAGAAAAACAAAGACTAGCAGTCATTCAACTAAAACATAAGAATTGCACAACGGTGGTTGATTTGATGTGTTTTATAATAGAATGTTTATATATGTTGAAGAAGAAAAAAAAGTAATTTACATAAAGGTCATTAAGGACAATATGTCTACAATACTCTAACGCGAACAGACTTATTGATTTTTGATTTATTTTTTTTCACTAGTATAAACTGCTGTCCTGTCCTATTAGCTGCCTGTGTGTTCAAACTGTGCATCTACAGGTGGCCCTCCAGGGCAGTCGAGCCCTTTTGTGTTGAGACCGCTGTAAACCTCCCCAGGGTTCTGGCTCTGACTCATTCTGTCATCACAATATTGGGTCTCTCTGCGGCCGCACAAACCCCCAAGGGTGCTCACTTTCAGTCACTCAGGAAAGGGGAGACACAGTGTGTCTGTAAAGGTCTGCCTCATGTTGGTGTGTGCACAGGAAATGCAACACATGTGCAGTTAGAGGTGATGAGGCTGAACGCTTTATGAAAGAAAAACGTCGATATTTACAGCTCATCAAACTACAATTTGACCTTTCTTTCCAGGCAAGTCCTGAAGCGTAGTCCTGGGTTTGTGTTGCCCAATGGATGAGGATGAAATCATGTGAGGGTGTGCCAGCCTCACAGTGCCATGGACTTGTAGCTGGGCAAAGTCTCACCTCAATGGACTGGGGGCCTCGTCTTCATGTGGTGGTTGACCTTCTGTGATCAACCTGAGAGGAGTATCTACGGTGTCGGAGCAGACCAGGGGAGAAAACCAGGTAAGAAGATCACACTCGGATAATACTGTTGTTTCAGTGCTATTCTTTTTGTGTGAGTGTGTGCTGTGTACGTGTTTGCCATAGTGTTCCATGTTTAAACAAAATGCATGAGTTTGTTGGTGTATCTGAAAGTTTATCTGCTGCAATTTCTATTTGCTCTCCTGTATCTCTGTGCTTGTGTGCTATGCAGACATGAGATCATGCCAAACAGTGACTGTGCTCTCCTCAGAGCGGGGAGGTCCACTGACCAGCTCATTGTATGTCTGAATGGGAACTATTCACCTTTGAAATGAAGAGCAAATACAGGCGATTATGTCATCTTGGGTCACATTGTTGGTTTTTCGTGTGTGTGTGAGTTAAAGATAGCATGGCAGGATGATGAAGAAAAGAGGAAAACATTTCTTTATACACGGCACGTTTTTATGTTCACCTTGCATACACATTTAAAAACAGGAGATGGATGTGGTTTAGAGTTTGGCCAAGGTAAAAAAAAAAAAATCTTCCAACTGGTTTGATATTAAGTCAAATACTGGAATGGACTGGTAATACAGAATTTCACCATTAGGTGTCGCACATGACTCAGCAGGCGCTTCCATTGAGCCCAAAAATGAGAGTGTAGCAGCACCACAATCCATCAGCTCTAGAAGGTTTTTGGCTGGACCGCAGAGGGCCAGCCCTAAGGGTTGCCCTATGACTGAGTGACTGACTGAGTAAGTAAGTGATGGTATTTGCGTGATTGGTCAGTCGAGTGGCTACGTCATCAGGGGGCGTTGCTTTCGCCTCGTGCAGCATCGATGGTGTGTGCCTGTTTGAGTTCACTTCAGTGCCACTCTGAGCTAGAGTGTGGCTACCCGAGAGGTCGGGCCGGGTTCTGATAAGAATTCAGACGTCATGTTCGGCTACCTGATATGCTGCTGTGTTGACTGCGAGAGAAAGGTAGATTTAACACGCTAACGTTAAGTTAGATAGACTCAGCAGCTGTCTGCGGGCGAGCGGTGGCTCTGTCACCCCGCTCTGCACTCTGCAAAGCTCCGCGATACACGTGAACTTTTCGCTTGAGTTGAATATTTTCAACTCGCGCTTTCACCCGCCGCTTAATACACTGTTGCCTGCCACAATGTATTGTTGTTAATTTGAAACAGATACAGGAGGTGTTGAATTTGTGTTAACCGCATGCAGTAACTTTAACAGGGCAAATGGAAACGGATAAAAACGAGACTTTGTACTAAAGTATGGTAGCGTGTAGCATAACGTTAGACAGTCTAACCTGCCCCAAATCGTAACCAATGAGCGTTCTCTCTTGTGGATGTCGGTCGGAGTAGTATAGCAGCACTGTGTGCACAACTCTCCACTCTAGCACATCACAACAAAACACAGGGAAGCACCACCCTGCAGCGCTGAGCGGTAGGGCGGTTATCCCGGCGCTCCAGCTAACTAGCTACATGCCGGCAACTATCTCTACCTACACCCGACAAATTCAGTTGGTTTGCAAAAAATCAAACCAGTTTTAGCTTGTACACCGCACCGGCAAAACCATAAACCTGTCCAATCCTAATGTGGTTGACCATTTCCTGTTTCATCAGACTTGTGTTTGTGTGTCCAAATGGGAATCATTCACCCGTTTTTGAGTTTTTCTACAGTATTCGTGGGACGCAGTTACCGAACAACAACTTAGCTCATGTGGTAGAGTAGGAGGACTTGGAGTCACACTGGTGACTAATAGAAACCTCTCTGTTCCTCAGGCTCAAACAGGCCCACACACCGGATGCTGGTCAGCCAGACACTCCCAAACAGGTGCTTGGTACAAAGAGAAATAATCACTGAGTGTGTGTTTGAGAGCTAAGATGGAGGGGAAAGTAAGAGGAACAGAATGTGTGAGTGTGTACACTATGTGTGCCTGTTTAATGTAGGAATTGAGCCCACATGCCTTTGTGTGTGAATGGGTGCACTCGCTGACACTTTGTATATGCTTTTGTTTTGTGAAATCACGCGAGTGACTGAATTCTGCCGCCACGGTTGTTTACTTATCAGAGGCAG
Organism: Hollardia meadi; assembly: GCA_037974645.1. Lineage (NCBI taxonomy): Eukaryota > Metazoa > Chordata > Actinopteri > Tetraodontiformes > Triacanthodidae > Hollardia > Hollardia meadi. The sequence goes on from JBBPCS010004231.1 coordinate 9,657, forward strand.
ACCGTCATTGTTTAGCTGTGTAAATGGCGGGTGGAGTTTCAGGCATGTTAATGGTGCTGATCTTTCAGTACTGTTGAGGTCAGATCAGGACTTCTTCCTCTGCCGGGGGGTGTCTGATGGCTTCCTTGAAAATTAGCGATCGAGTTACTCATGATTTTCCTAAAATAAAGTGATAGTAGAAGGATGGGTAGAGTGGGAAAGTATGAGAATGGAGGGAAAGGTACTAAAAGGGAATCGAGGAGCGGAGAGGAAGCTCCCAGAATAGCAGCAGCGTCCAGCGAGTTTGCTTTTTGTGGAGAGTGTCTCTGAATGCTTGAAGGGCCTCGGGGGCCCAGACTGACAGAGGAGAACTCGGAGGAAAGGGAGCCCCTGCGGACTTAAAGTGTGTGCGTGTGAGAAAGGGGACAGTGTTATTTTAACCCTGAACTTACATCCGGCTGTCACACCATACCCCTCCCTCAATCAATCTACCTGCAGACCAGTTGTCACAAGCTTCACTGTAGTTTTCACTCCTCCAGCTTTCCTCTCCTTTCACCTTCAGCTGTTTTTTTTAAAATTCATCATCCTTTCTCTTTTTTCTCTTCCTCCACATAGACACCCAGGTATTGCGTTACCAGCCCCCCCCCCTGAGGGCTGGCGTGCTGTCTGACACTTCTGAATGTATTGTATGTTCGCCGTGTTGTTAACGCATCAGATTTCCTGATGGATTGGCCCTAATGGATCACCTTGTGGCACTGGTTACTCACAGCTACAGGCCAGAAGAGAAGAGTAGAGCTTCCCGTAGTTTAAAATTCAAGCTCTGTTTTTACACCTGAAATATAAACCTCAGAATACTGAAGATGATTTACATTGTATAAATAATCACAATCTTGTGCTGACAGCGTATCATCTGCATCTGGTGTCAGTTTGCCATCTCTGACGAGGTCAATCCCTGGTTTTATTCCAGTTGTCTCTCTAAAGGGGAATTCCAGGGCATCTGGTGGTCTCATAGTTATAGACATATACCGGATAACCGCAACATAGTGATTAGATTTAAGCAAGGGAAATTTACGGTCATACCACATGTTTCTCTCCACGTGCATTCCCCGTCTGTATCTATGATTTCTGCCAGTAACGGCAAAATGTCCCCCCCCAAAAAATCTTACAAAAAGGAAATTCAGATATTTCTATATTCTGGTGTTATTGGTGATACGGACACCAGTAGAGTTTGATACCTTTTTTTTTTTTCCTACTATTTAAATTCTACATTTGATACTCATCCTGTGAATGGAAGCATTCAATTGCGTTAAATGCCACCATCATTCCTCCTCATCCAAATGATTTTTATACAAATACATTTTAAAAGTGTTCAAAATATTTATTAAATAATTGTTTTTAAAAAATATCTGTACATAAGGTGCGTAGTAGAGTTATAGTTGTGACCGTTTTGAATGTGTATTTGCTTTATAGTGTTGAGAAACAGATATTGATGGAGAGAGTTGTGTCTCTTTGTTGTGTATCTAGAGAGCTCCGTGTGTGTGTGTGTGTGTGTGTGTGTGTGTGTGTGTGTGTGTGTGTGTGTGTGTCGGTGGGAAAAGGATTGAATTAAGTTTTGTTTGTTTTCCTTCATGATCATGACGTATTATCTTATATTTCTTTGTGCGTTTTTCTGCAGTAAAGGAATGCGTCAGTATTTTTTGATAAGCTGTATTTTCGTTTCTTATCTTTTTAGTCTCTCACTCTCGATCTTGGAGGCCACAGGGTACAGTGGGAATTGTTTTTCTCTCTTATCTGTTGTTACTCTGTTCAATCACTCAATCCTTCTGGGTAGAGGGGGCTGGAAGAGCAGCTTATATATTGACCACACACACACACACACACACA
>JBBPCS010004232.1:0-11517 GCA_037974645.1 Hollardia meadi
CATGTTTCCTGTTTTGTGTGTACGCATGTTTCTACACCCAAATATACACAGAGTTTTATACATTTGGCCCCTGGTCTAAAGTCAATGGCACAGTATTTTTCCTGCTATTTAATTCTCAAATAGCTAGTTCTCTAATAGTTCTAAAGAACTCAAACTCAAATGTAGTTGTTGATGGGACAGAGGAGTGGGAGTAGGGAGAGGGTCAACCTGCAACCTGTCCCTTAGCGAGATGAGTACCGCTGTTTTAATAACAATGTGCCCTGTGCAGGTGCACCTGGCTTTTAAAGGAAATGGGAGATTACACTGTGATTGATGTTACGACCAAAACATCCAAGAATAATTAAGGGACTAAATGCAACCTCTTTGCACCTTGCGCCCTATTTTGCACCCAGATTATGCACCTTTTAACTAGCAAAATGGAGATGGATACGCCATAGAAACACTTTGACTTTAGACCATGCGCTATAGATTGTTTAAATAGGGCCCATATAGTGTATATGTCCATGCATGTTTCGTACAAGTGTACACTGTATAAGTCAACATATATGAACATTGTTATTTTTTTTCTACAATAATTTGCATTTTTTTAAAAATGTGTCATTACCAAAAGCCAAAAATCCTGTTTTAAATAGGCCCCTGAAAATTTCTGTCCCATCTATGCATACTGGTTTTAAAATCTGGCTCAGTTGAATTTGTAATTGAATTTCCCTGGCTTAGACCTTATGTTGCATGGTAAAAGGCAAAGCAGGCAAAATTATATACACAGGTGTTGTTGACTGACTGTCTGCATCTGTATTTGAGTCATTTAGTGAAATCTGGAGTGGCAGCAGACTAGCTGGCATCAATATGAGGACAACTAAGCATCAGTGTAATAAAACATGCGTCTGTGGCAGTCATCAGTTCCTATTAACCAACCGTAAAACCATGCTATTTTCAGTGGTCTGTCAAATTGATGGGGTGTGAGAAAAATTATAAAGCGACACCAGTCATTATACAGTAAACTTTTTTTACTCTGCAAGTTTGGGCCAGATGACTATTATTTTACTCGATTGAGCATAGACATTAATTTTTTTCTCTTTTTTTTTTTGCAATATTTTCTTTTACATTTACAAAGATAAATGAAAGAAGTCTCATTATTTTCTCATTCCTTTACCAGCTGTGTTTAAGCATTTAGTGAAAACTACCATGACCATGTTTGTTCTCTATAGTGTGATAACACCACCAATAGAAGAATAGAATTAAATGTATGGTTATGTATGTATGGTTTTGATATCTTTGGATAAGAGATTATTACTGAACATATTGCGACAGAATGATTTAGTCGTGTTCCTGATAAAGTCAGTTTCCTGTAAAAAATCTGGAGTAGACTTACAGTTTCATAGTTATGAGGTCTTTTTTTTTTAATAGAGCTGGAATCTTAACTTTGCTCTTTTATTATGTAACTTCATGTAGTAATAGCAATAAACAGTAAATGTATATACTGTATATATTGCTGTTGTTGGATATAGAAAATTTGCTCAAACTATTTGTTTTTAGTTTTCTGCAGATCCAATGGTTTCTTTCTGGATATTATCTTCCAATAAACATCTATAATGTATAGACTTACTGTGAAACAACTGGAGTAGGAAAGCACCCCCAAGTGCTGCTTCTTTATTTTGCAGATGTTCTACAGATGTCTGTCTGTTCATACTTTTACTGCGTTTTGCTTTCATTTACGGTCGCACTAGTTTCTGTCCTCTCCTGTGCTCTCTGTGTTTCACAGAGCGTGGGGCTTAGCCCCGCCACACACACACACACACAGCCGTGGTGGTGGTGGTATTACCGTTTGAGGAAGTCAGTCCAGTAACCAGGGGCGCTTGGGAACAGGTAGAGGGCACAACCGACCAGCCATGATGGGATGACTTGCTATGGGCACAGATAGGTGGATAGGAAGGCTACAGTGTCACGGGAAGGCCACCAGGAGTGTTAACGGATGAAGTGCAGGGTCTGGTTGAAACCAGGGTAACAGGAGAGCTTCGAGAAGTGTCCCCACTGAAGCACCTGGGATATTACAGAGTTTTCACAAATAGATGGTTACGAGGACAGGTACCTGGATCGGGTTGAGTACGATGGGCATCACGGACAAGAGTCTCCACCTCCCACGCAGCAGCAACCACCACGCAGGAGGACGGCAGGATGTTTTCTGGTTCCTGGGTGGCCACCTCTGGCGTCTATTGCCGTGAGAGGGCGTCTGGTTTAAGATTCCGGGCTCTGGGGCGGTAGGTAAGGCTGAAGTTGAATCTACCCAGGAAGACAGCCCAGCAAGCCTGGCGGGAGTTGATTGGAGGTAGGAGAGGTTCTTGTGGTCAGTCCAAACTACAAAGGGTTGTTCCGAGCCCTCCAGCCAGTGCCTTCACTCCTGAAGGGCCAAGACAACTGCCAGCAGTTCTCGGTTTCCCACATCATAATTCCTCTCAGCCGGGGAAAGTTGTCAGGAGAAGAAGGCACAAGGATGAAGTTTCTGGTCATCTGCAGACTAAAGGCTTCTTCAGCTTCAGATGACCACATAAAAGGGGAGGATGAGGATGTAAGTTTAGTAAGGAGAGCTGCTACCCTACTATAGTCTGTGATAAAGTGACGGTAAAAATTTGCAAAGCCTAGGAAGCGCTGTAGCTGCTTGCGGGACAAGGGAGTGGGCCATTCAGCCACAGCCTGAATTTTAGCAGGGTCTGACTTTATTTGTCCGGTTCTATGATGAAGCTGCGGAAACTGATGGAAGTGACATGAAATTCACATTTTAAACAAAAAGTTTGTTTTCAAGCAACCACTGTAGGATGAGACAAACATGTTGCTTGTGTACAGTCATTTTACGAGAAAAAAATCAAGATATCATCAAGATAGACAAAAATGAACCTGTTCAGCATGTCTCCAAGGACATCATTGACCAGTGACTGAAAACCTGCGGGAGTGTTAGTGAGACCAAAAGGCTAAATATTCAAAATGGCCTAGGGGAGTCTTGAACGCAGTTTTCCACTCGTCCTCTTCCCGGATCCATACTAAATGATGAGCTTTTTTTGAGTAGTTTGAGTTTAGTTTAGAGTTACAGTATTTCCTCTGTGGGAATACCAGCCTGAAGAACCAGGTTAGAGTCAATTAAATTATCATCGGCACCAGAATCTGCCAGAGTCTGTAATGAAAGGGTTTGTTGTGACCAGAGCAGCAAGGCTGGGAGCTATACACGAAGAGGGGGGGATTGAGTCTTGGCAGAGATTTGGCTCACCAGCACCCCTCGATTCACTGGTGTGCCCTCTCTTTTGGCTTCAGGGGACAGTTGGACAGGAAGTGGCCGGCTTGACCACAGTAGATGCAAAGTCCCTCATTTATCCTTCGTTGACATTCTGTTGGAGTCAGGCGAGCTCTGCCCTGCTGCTCCAGACTAACGAGGGGTGATGAAGAAGAGGCGGACTCAGAAGCTGGTGAGCTTATAGGAGGGGCTTTGGCTAACTCAGGGGATGATGAGAATTCATGTAAAAGGAGGTTGAAGAAATCACAGCCACCCTGTAATAATTAAAACGATGGGACATGAAAACAGACTAATATATGGGTCTGATATAACATTTTAGTAAATCAGAATGAGATCAAACCTGATGTGAGTGTTTCTGACTTCCTGTCCAGACTGAAGGCGGCTGGAAACTGTCTGACTGCAGCTTTTTGCTACTGCCCCCTGCAGCCACCGCCTGCTCTCATCCGTTTTCCAGGCAAGGTGCAGTTCATCTCGAACATGCCTATTCAGAGCAGATCAATACTAAAGCTAACTTGTAAAAGCTGACATGGCTTTTGGTCCCACATACTGTATAATATTGACTTGTCAAGGTGGTGTTAATGAAGACAAAGTAGATCTTTGTGTCATTCATACTGAAAGAATTCTCTGTTCTAATGTAAACGTGCATTCTTGTTATAAATTTGTGATTTTCTGTTGTGGGATTTAGGATTTTTCACAACTTTGTTGCTGAAAACTTCACTTTGCATAATCTCTGAACTAGAGGATTTTTTGGAACACTTATGACCCTGAGATAATCAAGTGTGTCATTTTAGGAGTGCTGTTTCTTGTAGTTATGCAACAACTATGCAATGTTCCTGAGCAATGCATGCGTTTGAAAATGATCCATGCATGATGCGAGTCCTGTCTTGCCTCAAGATTGCTTCCATTTTTTTTAGACTGGTAAGCCATGCAGTGAAATTGCCAATAAATTTGTGTTTCTTTTATTGTGTCATATTAAGTTGTCTTATTTGACGTATATCTCTTGAGATCAGGGTGCACCGATTTAGTGCACTAGATTGATGGCTATATTTGTTGACAGACAGCTATACAACTGCAAGGTAGGAATCCTTGCGCTCGCTGTTCATGACTGAGCTTGATAACGATGACAAGCCCAGTGGGTTGATGAAGGTCAATGTAAATATTGTGCAGGTGTCAGTGGCACTGAACCAAGGAATGATTTCATCTTACCACCTTGAGCACAGCAGAGTTGGGCAAGAAGCACTATTGACAAAAATGCGTGTTAATGCATGCATGTGTGTGCGTGGCTGTATGTTCAGTGTTCAGAGTTCAGTGTTTTAAATGAGGATAAGGGATTTAGCACAGAGGGTTAGACAAAGGATGGGCAGGATTATTAGCTTTCAAGAAAACTACACTTCTAATTTGAAGTCCATTTGAACTCACTTTCGCACTCAAATAGAGCACTTCTCAAGACTGGTCATGATTTAAATGCCATAATAGGTCAAAATACTCCCTCTAGATTTGAAAGTAGAATATGTGGGAATGGGAGAAATATAAGCAGCCAAAACTGCAGCAAAAGCACCATCTCTGGGTCTTACTGGAGGCTAACCTTTACTCAGTAACATAATGATGTCACTTGTTTCCTTTTCAAGCCCTTCAATCTTTCCACTGATGCCTAAGGTGGTTTGTACCTCCCTGTCGTGCCCTTCCCTTTCTCTACCCTGTTTCAGTGGTGTAAGTGAGAAAATGTCTGCATTATGCAACTGGCTGCCTTAGGCCAGAGGCCTTTTTTTCTCCTTGTACTGGTGTGTGTAAAACACCATGAATAAACCAGCCAGGTTACTGCCTCTGTGTAGCCTTTCTGTAGTGATTCCTCAGTGTAATCCAACCTCTCACACATACTGGTACACCTGGTGATTCAGTGCAGTGGCTTAGTGGACATCTGGTCTTGTTTGGCCCCATTCAGTCATCCATCTGGCTACTGCTGCAGCAACTAACTATACCTTGACTCTGACGTGCCATTATTTGTGCCTGATGCCTCTAAAGCTGGACCTTGTACAAAGGAAGTTTCTGTATTCAGTCAAGTCCCTCCACTTCTACGTACACCTGACACGTTTAGCTGTCCAAGTTTCCACCTAGAATATGACTGAACCTACATAAGCTTGTAGAGTTCAGTATCTGCAAGCGACCAGGTGTTACAGACATTGTTCTATTGTGGAGGAGAATAGGAGGGCTATCTTGTTATCTGTGTTGCTGAACTATTGTTAATGACTATCCGTAAATCCTCCCAGCTTAACAGAGTTGTGCCACTTCTTTGTGCTTGCATGGGGGTTTGCTAAGTAAGAGAGGGAAAGTGAGAAAGAAAGTTTTAGCCTATTTTACCATTCAAGCCCCAAACAGGGATTAATCTGTGGGCTCAATTTCAACTATTCTTTTGGACTGCCATTGCATTATTATATCATTTCAGTTGTGTATTTTACTTTCCTTCCATGATTATAAAAAGTATTCAGTGCTGTTCAGATGCATTAGACATAAAGGTTATGTCCACTTTGACCTGATGTTGTACTCTCAAGTAATTTAGCCCATTGTGGTTTGTTTGCGGTACATCTATGGAGTGAGTGACAGCCAGTGCTGGCCACTTAAAGGAGAGAGACAAGATAATCCCTCCCCTATAAGCCTGGGTATAATGAGATTTGGGAGTTTTGGGAGCTTGCCAGTTCTCACTGACCTTTCCACCAACGATTGGCCCACATGTTAAGCTCTCTGGAGGCACTGCCTTGGATTCTGTTGACCTGAAGTTGGCATGCATATGGAGACATCCCATTAGGAAGTTTTGGCCAAAAATCCTGCTTTTTTTGTCTTCCTCCAATGAGCTAGTGGACTTGTGCTTTAACCCCGGAAGACAGAGAGAGAAAACAACACTCTCAGGTTTTGGAGAGGTTTCTTTTGGACAGCAAAACAAGATCCTGGAAATGGACATGTTTTGTATTGGCTAAAGAGGAAACCCGTTGTTCGCTTTGTACTGAGTCAGACCTAATGGATGTAGAAATTGAAGAATCAGAGTTCATGGCGAAGAAAAGGGAACTACATCTCTTAAGTTCTCCTGCGATTGACTTTGCGTCTCTTTAGGAAAGTGTACACGAGCTTATCTTGAATGAAAGAGTGACATTTACCCTCTCTCTTATGGATGTGAACATGTAAGTTACAGTATACCGTAAAAAGAGTGTGACACAGACACAAAACAGACTGAGGGATGGAGGAGACGAGCACAGTTGTGTGTGCCTGAGGCAGCGGGTGTAGACTGCAGAACCTCCCTCAAGGCAGGAGTCTGGCTCTCTCTCAAACACAGAGACACTCAGCTGAGGGAGGAGGGGGAAACAAGAGGGTGTGGCATGTTAACAGACGGCACTTCTTAAATGAGCAGCGCAGATGAACACGGGCAGCCATTGTGTCTGTCACTCAAAAGTGGAGGGTGAAGACCTGAACCCATTGTTTCTGGAGGATGATGAAGAGGAGGTAGCTCGCGGTGGAGACGCCTAGGTTCTAGTTCCACACAACAGGATGCATCTGGTTGTAGACCCCATTCAGGACGCCGTGATGAAGATGCTGCCGTATTTTGTGGAGAACGCCGTGTTGACCCAGAGTGAGATAAACCGCATGTGAGTTAAATTTATCCTCTAAGACAGGGACAACGTCTTTCACTGATGAGATTTGAGATCACACACTTGACAAGGGTTTGGACTTCTTCCTCTACACTTGGTGGTTAAATTTCAAATCATTTGCTGTTATATTGTTGAAACTTTTAATTTACTATTTCAATGTAGGAGTATCAATGTTAGTTGCAACAGATACTGAGGTATCATTTAGGGCTAGCAGACTGAATCAATCACTGAACATGTCCAGCTAATATGAGATATGGGACCTTCATCAAAATAAGTTATCGTGCAGTGGTAGTTTGAGATTCAGTGGTGCTCAAATCACTGTATTAATTTCTACGACTGATCATCTATATGACCTGATGTGCTGACATTCTTTTTCCTTCTGTCTGTAAATGAGGTATTGGTTCTGTAGGTTGGAATCATGTGGAATCATTGAGGTTGTCAGGAAAGCTTTTCTGTCACAGTATTTGTTTGCTTTGATACCAGATGTATCTTTAGCCTTAGTGTTTGCGGAGACGCTGATAGCAGGTTGCCACAGGGCAAGACCCAGAGCCAAGGCTGTTTAATTAGGATGTCTGAGTACAGCCTGTGAAGCATTGGGACAGCTGTTGATTTACAAAGTTAAGTTTCATGCATCTCAAATTTCACCAAGTGCACCTTTTTAAAATGTTTTTTCTTCTGGGAAGGTATCAGGTATGACAGGCTAAGACCTGTGGACTTTGGAATACTAGTTCAAGTTGGAAAAATGAGCAGCAGGAATTCTGTACACAGCACTGAACAATAATGAGGCTGTAGCCCTTTTCTTGCCACTTTTGCCCCATATTATCCAGCAGTCCCTGACAGTACACCCTCCTGACAGCATCATCAATCTCAAACAGAGAACCGACAGAAACAAAAATCCACCAAAGCGAGACAAAAGCTCTTGTTGAGAAGTGTCCACCCCCGTGCTTTGTCACTGTGGAACTTTATTCTGTGGTGCTGGGGGCGGAGGGAATTTATTGCGAGGTGCACAAAACAAAGTCCATTGTTCCCATAAAATCATCTGTTTGGCCCCGGCCTGCTCTTCTGTATGTGGGTTTTGAAATTCTGATCAGAGAGAACTGAGTCAGGGAACAGTTTGAGAGCCAGATATAAAAAATGTGATTGCAAAATTTGTAGTCGATGTCATTTAGGTGAAGGCCTCTTATTAATACCTATTTAAAGTTTATTTTTAATCAGCTAACTGAAGATGCAAAGCAGATTAGGCTTTTCTTTCTAGCTAGTAATATTGACACTATACCAGTACATTGATGTTCTTTGAATGGCTATCTTTACTACCTGTATGTCACTTATCTTTTCTGTACTTTCTTCATGATGTCCTAGTTTGCCAGACTGCACACACAGAATATTTGGTGAATGTGTTTCACCCTGCAGTATGATTGAATTTAGCCCAGAGGAAACACCTTGCTTCTTTTTTATTGCAGTTCCTTACTTAGATCATGATGCTGACAGTGCCTAATCTAGAAAAATAATTTTTGGAGATTGGTATGAACTGGTAATTGCTGCTTTTAGATTATTGGGAAAGCATCACAAACAACTGCAGTTAGGTCAGTTATTCAGGTCTGTGTTGCGTTACAACAAGCCAACAGAGACCTGACAAGTCAAATCTTGAGTGCAGCCCATGCAGCAGAAAAACGACAGATAAGCATTCAGGATCAAAGCTTGATTCATTGCTGCTGCAGACCTGAGGTCTGCCTCTGTGATGTAGCAGCTGGGCTTGTCCACTCAGCTGCAGCAGCCAAACATGTTTTATGCTCATTTTGTTGACTGTGTCTACTGAAGTCAACTGTCCTGTTAAAACTGAATATTGCATTTGTCAAATTTGCTGAGCTGTTGCTCTGCAGCGTGGTGTCTAATGTGTAGCGTCTGTGTTTCAGTGATTTTAACTCCCCTGTCCCATTTGTTTTGTAGTCTTAGTGAGAGCTTCTTCATGGTGAAGGGTGCTGCTCTCTTCCTGCAGCAGGGAAGCAGTCTCCAGGGCCAGAAAGCACATCCACACCACAAACATGCAGGTGAGAACCACAAGGCACGACACTCAAAAAGCCCACCTTGTTAGCCACATAATTTCCCCAAATTTTAGTTTTGATCTGTTTAATCTCCCGTCAGACTTCTCGTCCAGGTTATTTAGAGCACTTGTGTGACGAGTTAATGTGCTGCACTCTTTAACACTGCAGCAGATGTTTGTCGCTGAGGTGAGGAGGATGGAGGCTGCCTCGTTGATAAGCATGTTCCAGACGTATAGCTTAGGCAGATTAGTGTTTAAATCCACTGCATGGTAGCACTGTGAGCAAAACTTCTGTTGTTCATCAAAGGAGGCCCTTATTATTTGTACCTCATGTGTCCTCTGTTTTTCTCACCTTGCTGCTGAGTAAAGGGTGCATAAGGTAAATGTAAATGACTATTCTCAGCATACCTTCTATGACTTTGTTTATAGTTTATTTGATGAATTTTACTGAAGCAACATCCATTTTTAAAAGAAATTAAGTTTGAGGGAACAACAGCTTTTGGTATCATGTAACTGAATTGCACAGGAACAGGACAACACTGGTAGACAGTTGCAGTTTTCTGTGTTTATTACAGAGAAATTAACAGTAACCAAATTACTTAAAGTGTTCATACTGTACTATGAGTGTCCCAGTGGCCCCTTTTGCTTTCCTAAATGTGGCTAACTTGAACCTGGTGACTTAAAGTACCTGCATAGAAAATAAAATATGACATTTTAAGCCACAAGACTGACCTGACAGTCCACTGGCATGATGGGAAATCAGCACCGGCTAACAGCCAAAATACCTACCAAGCCATTTGGCAAGTCATGGCAATGGCTGGCAGCTTTGTCTACTCTACGAGGTGACCCACATATTTGCTGGTCCTGCTTTGTTCTCAAAAGACATTCGGCTGAGGAAATTGTTGAATCATTTCCAAGTAACTAGCTTTCACATAAAAAGATATGAGTTGACTTGTGCCAAGTGCTAAATAAAGCTATTCCTGCACCATCAACCTATATCCTCCCATCAGTCATTTAAACAGAATTCGGATATCTTCTGGTCTCATCAGGCAGTCTTAAAATAAACATGACACTGCAGATATTAAAAGATACAAAACACTCTAATCTGTGAAGTCATACATATTTATGACATTTTATGTTATAAACAAGTCTCCTTTTACATACTCTTCTTTTACATGCAATTGAGCTGTTTAATTGTGGGGGAATCGGTGAATGCCCACTAATACAGACCAAACTGTAACTTATATCTAAGCTGAAAATCAGTGATGTCTGTCAGCTGAAATGCTTTGTAACATTAACATGGATACATGATACCTAATGGTCTGTATAAAAACCATCAAAAATACACATAAAGAGTTTTTACCAGATGTTTCTTCTTGCAGCTATGGACATTGAACTTAGAGCTTTGATGTCATTCATCAGATATTGGTAAAATAGGTTTTAGGAAGCCAACATGTTCAAACAGCAATTCAGAGTATTATGATACCTTGAAAATAGGTTTTAGTTATATAGCTGAGTTTTTAAAGTCACTGATTTTAAAGAGACACACAGTTTGATAAATGAGGTAGAAAGAGTACACAATTTAGTACGCACTTTACTGTTTCATGCCAATAACTGCAATTAAAACCATGTCACCAGTCAGGGTGACTTGATTTGTGACATATTTCAACATAGTTGGTTCTCTGTCAACTGCTACTTTTTAATTGCAGTTGTTGATCCCTCCCCACATCCTGTTTTTATTATCCAGCTTCACTGACATGGCTTACATCAGACCTGGCACTGGAAGCACTGAGGGATGAACAATACCAAAGTTCTTGAATTGTGGCTTTGTAAATGAACTCATTAAAAGACAGACAATTTGTCATTTCATTTGTCTTCAATGAACACCCGTCAGCTGATGAGTAATCGATGAACAGGTTATACATTATGTTATTGTCTCCAGGAGGAAGGCTTTGGTATTAAACACTGGGGAGCAGTGTAACACCACGTACCTTCACTAAACCACAGCAATGCCTTTATTTATACGTATAAGCACATTATGTCCCAAGCATGCATTATGTTCTGATTAATATTCTTGATCAGTGTTGTCAAAGTGAAACAGGCCTTATCGTGTTTAGATCTTCTCTTTCAAGTCAGAATGTGTCAGTATGTCTGATGAGGACAGATTTATAATGACCAAACTGCCCGCGCTTGCCATGGATCAATTTTCTTTATGATCTTCTTCAACAGGCAACTTACCTCAGCACTTGCAGGTGATGATCAACATTCTCCGCTCAGAGGATAGAATCAAACTGGTGAGAGACAACATAAGTATATGCATACATCACACACACACACACAGGCCAGTGACTAACAACTTGGCATAGCAAATCCTGCAGAATGCATTTTATTGTGTATTTAAGACGCATATTTGTTTACAGTAATTACTATCTCATGAGAGCAGGTTTGAACACACTCAGGAGAGCATTACCAAATGTTTCCATTGTGTGTGTGTGTGTGTGTGTGTGTGTGTGTGTGTGTGTGTGTGTGTGTGTGTGTGTGTGTGTGTGTGTGTG
>JBBPCS010004233.1:0-11517 GCA_037974645.1 Hollardia meadi
CACAGCCATTTATTTCCACACCCGTACAGTTGGTGGCAGTAATGCACCCAATGTTTGCCAACAGCAAATAAATGTTACAAGAAGTAGAGTCTCATATCCATGCTCTCGCTGGCTGTCCCTATATGCTTATATATATGCCTATATGTCAACATGTCTTTTCGAGAAATATTTTCAGGAGAAATACCCTCTCTGCTCCAGCAGGTAGAAATTGACGCTGTAAGTCAAGATTTCGTGGTTTATAAAGTAGAGTGGCTCATCGCCTGTAGGCTGGATCAAGATCATGAGCAACTATCTGTGTCTGTTTTCCTCAACCACGCCCCTCGTTTGCTAGATAGCTGTGATTGGACAATGATTACATTTCCTGGTGGCACGATTTCAGCATTGAACTTTTTGAAAATGAAAATGATGCACTTTGCATTTTGGTATGGTATGGCACAGTTTCATCATTAAATTGTGTGTAATGCAATCCCTCCCTCTCTGGATGGTAGTTGAACAAGATGCAAATCAATGAAATGATCATTTTGATTGTCATTGTGGCACGTTCTCTTCACGTCCATAGTGAAAAACAATGTATTGAATTTCCTCTTGGCATGATTTCTGCGTGCTGCACACTGTAAAACAATACGCAGTGTGTATTGTTTTTCCCCCTCATCCAAAGTCGCGTTTGGATTTCAGGCTGGCACAGTATCCTCTCCATAGCTAAGGAGTGAGCCATTTGCACGCTCTACCGGGTAAACCACCAGGCGCTCTGTTTGATTGTATAAATTGATGTTTAGAAAAGTCCATCCATACATTATCTATCACCGCTTATCCTATGCAGGGTCGCAGGGGGCTGGAGCCTATCACAGTTGACATAGGGCGAGAGGAGGGGTACACCCTGGACAGGTCGCCAGTTCATCATATAGAGACAAAGAACCATACACACTCACATTCACATCTACGGCCAATTTAGAGTCACCAATTTACTTGCCCTGCATGTCTTTGGACTGTTGGAAGAAGCTGGAACACCCGGAGGGAACCCACGCAGACACGGGGAAAACATGCAGACTCCACACAGAAAGGCCCTGGCCAGGGATTGAACCCAGGCCCTTCTTGCTGTGAGGCGACAGTGCAAACCACTATACCGTTTAGAAAAGTGATCAGCCTGAGTTAAGAGCAGAAAGCTATGTTTTCCTCCTATGTTTTCTCTTGATTATAGACTACTTCTCCAACACTTTAAAGCACAACAGCCCATAAACACAATGAGACTTTAAAATGTTGAGTGAAGAAACACAAGACTGGCATCTTTTTAGGCACTGTTGCCAGTCATTGACTGCAGAGATGTGGTGTTAACGTGGCATACCCTCTGGAGAGCAGCCTTCTCTGTCTGAGCTGGCTGGCTCCCTTGCTGAGTGTGTTTCCTTGTCTCAGTTTGCAGCCCTAAGGTGAGATCTCAGAGCAGCACTGAGGATCATGCAAGGACAGGCACATCTGGAAAGTCTAAGCTGGCTGCACTTGCCAGTTAGCAAGCTGGTGCTAATGAAAAGCGGGACTCTGCCTACCGCACACACTGCCTGTTTGGCATTAGTTAGGCCAGTCGTCTGCTCTTCTTGACGTACTTCCATACTCTCCCAGTCTGAGTGCGTTTCAAAACATTTAAATCTTTTTTCCACCTAGTATTTATAATAGATTATTGTAACTTTGCAGGCAACACAAACAGACTATGGATCAAACTCTTTGTGGTTAGAATGTTGAGACAGTGGGGCAAAATTTACAGGAGAATTATATGCTTGCACTAAAGGGACTCCAAATTTGTATTTTGCTTGCTTCATTGTTTCATGCTAATGTTAGACATGCTGCGGCTAATACATCATATTCTGCACATAAAGCTGCACAGTAAGGGAGATTGTTTGTGGTTTTAAGAATAAGTAACTACACAAAGCACTAGTTTTTTCCTTTCCCTTGAAAATCAGAATAAGTGACAACCCCGTCACATGGCAGTACATTTGTGAAGACGCTCTTGCAAGGCTACTTGAGAGTGTGTTTATTTTCAAGCCTTTGCAAACTGCATGCTGTGTGGCTTTCTGTTCGAAGTGTGCCAGCATTCACTGCTCTGAAATCCACCGGTCATGAATCTTTCCTAAGCACGTGACGGCACCCTTGCACATGACCAAAAACAATAAAGTACAGAGCCTGAGGCATGACCATGACGTCTCGGGGTATGCAGGGTCATCACCCCTTTTCCAAGCTGTTCGAAGGCCTCCCCTCTTCTCAGCCTCCACTCATCCATGTCCCTGGGCTGCAGGCTGGGAAAGGTGAGCAGGTGTGATTGGAACACTGAACCCCATTCAGAGGAGAAGGCTACAGGGCAAAGAGGAGCAAAAGATTTACACCGTGTCTTTACTGTATGTGGAGATTTACAGCCTTACCCAACGCAAAGCAGATTTAGAACTGAGGACTCCTCAACTTTAAATAGGACAGTCAGATGTTTACAAAGCAGGCTGGTATTTTTAGAGGGAAGCCAGACCTGAATGAGCACCAGGCAATGCCTTGAATTAGTTCCTACAGGTATTTATGATGGTGAATGTCATTTTAAGACAAGAGAATAAATCACATATTGCAAATTTGGCAACAACCAGCTCCATCAGCACAGTGCAGCTGCTATAAAAAAGGACAAACAAACTAAAAGGCCTCAGTTTGATTTCAGTGATGGTATGAATATCACCCAAGAACAAAAAATATATTAAATAAATTGCAAACATCTCTTTTTAATGTCTGCTTGTTAAGAAAGTGAAAGTCTATAGCCTAAACAAAAGTCTTTGAAAGATGGTGTTTGTCAGTTGTTAAAGACTTGAAAAAACCAACATGGCCTGTTTCTGAAAGTGATATTTATGGTCTGTGCTTCTTTGTTTGACTGAGTTCTAACAAAGATTAAACACATTTCCCCAGACAACTCTTTGGTTTGCATTTGTTTGATTGAATGGCTTTACATTAATCTGTCTTGTTAAAACTTCTGTTTTGGCTCACATGCATGATGAAAGCATGTGCCTAAGAGAAAGTTCAGTGTCAGGATTTTCTCTGAAGATAATTACGTTATACAGTTACTACTCTAATGTTTGTTCTCAGCAAATAAAATGGTAGAATTGTAAGTATAGCCATCTACTGAAAACACTGAGGAAATACTTTTTCATAATGTTTCAGCTCGGTGTAACGGGAAACCAATGTGCCAGAGTGAGCTGAAATATGCTCGGTAACACTCCCTAGAAGCCATATCAAAGCAGTTATTGTCATTAAATATGTCTTTTGAACCATCCCCAAATACCACACAGACCAAAACACTGAATCTTTTGCACATATGTTTATGCTTGTGATCAGATTGTTTTTAAGAAACAAAACAGATTGTCCGAATTTGCTGCAAAACTATTCCATTGACACAAATCTCTCTTTGAATTAAAGCCCTTGCTGTTTATACTCTCTGTAAGTAATTGTGCATCACTACCGTCTTTTCATCTTTCTTTGCTGTCCTATAATTTTTTTTAAAAGTAAAAACTATAAGTAGTCTTGCCTTGGATGAGCAAATGTAAATTTTGGTATGTTGTATATGACAAAGGCCCACCTTGGACCACCGGTCCTTGTTCTGGTTTCCGGACAAACTGAGGAGAGAAGATATCATTATTTCTGCCTCCAAGGGAGCAAAGAACAAAGGAAATACTAAAAGTTCCCTGAAGAGCCTAGCCTGACTGTTCCCATCTTTTTCAGTTAGGCAGTGGAGATCTGCATCTTATTAAATGCCTTGTGTGCCCTTTGTAGTTGAGTATGGGTAAGCTGCAGTGCTGGATCAGCGTTTCCGATTTCAGTTGGAAAGAAACATGTTGAGGTGAGGATTATCCATTGTAGATATGAAATTGTCTTGTGTATTTTGGAGCTATAACGATAAACAGGCATGGCCTTTCCTGAAGTAAAAGAAAAGTAAGAACAGCTGTCTTTTGATTTGGTCAAAATCTTCCCCAATACCTTTATATTCTCATTTAGACCATTTTAAGAGGAAAAATAGGACTCTCCAAAAATGCTTTGCTGGTGCCATAAAGACCGGGAAACTTGTAAACCTTAGGGTGAGGAGTGTATAGGAAAGTATGCAGTAAAAAGAGCGAGAGATGTATTGAAGGAGGGCCAAACTGATGCAGGGAGGACACAGAGCCAGACACGAGGACTCGGGGAGTCATGCTATTAGAGAGCATGTGCTACATGCACATCAGGTTGGGGTTTCTAGCAGGCTGGACCTTTTCTGAAAATTTTTCTCAGAGGAAAAATAACCTGACTGGTTGAGTTAAACCTTAGGAAGCAGAGTGAAAAAATACAAAAGCTGCATGCAAAAGTTAGTTAAAGAAGTGTTGCCTTGTCATGGTCGAGCTATGGTCGAGTCCATAGCTACAGCAAAGGAGATGTCAAATGCATGGAATTTTGATAAGAGTAAAGTCCATGGCTGCGTCCGAAATTCCATACTAACATGCTATTTAGAAGGTTAAACAGGATATGAGATTTTTTTAGTATGTATGAAACCAATAGTGTGCTAAATGCATACTATTTCCGGGTAAATATTACAGTATACAAACACTGGATACTAACTGGCAAAATATCCCACAATGCAGTGCACTAGTGATGGCAGCAAAAACATAAGAGACAATGGTGGATAGCTACCAATGAAGGTCTGATGTAATGTCAGTGACCCTTCAATAAGCAGTATAAGGTTTCACTTTACTAGGCGCAATATATATTTTTTTCTATTAGCTCAGTGTTGGCAGTTAGGTGTCTCCAACTGGCATACTATTGATAATTCACACAAAAGTATGCTGAACGATACTACACATTTTGAATATGTAGAGCATAGTATGTGATTTCGGAAGCAGCGCATGTCATTTTAAGAGAAAATGCCAGTAATGTTATAAAAGCAATGGGGAGAGCCTTGGCGTTCAAGTCTGGGATTCTTCTCGCATACCCTCCAAGTTATTGTCAACAAGGGGCTGCTGTTACTGTTACATACACTGTTGTTATTGTCAGTGTCCTTAAATGCATCCTAACTTGAGAAAAAGAGAATGATGTGAGTGAGTGTGTGTGTGAGTGTATGAGTGAGTGGTTGTAAGAAGAAGAGAGGGAGATATTTACACACACAAATCCCACACTTGTCAGTTTGTGTCAGGAATTTGTACTTTTGCAAATCTAATGACAGTATTTAATATCAAGCATCAGCCTTCAGAATGGGGTTAGATATTAGGGGTAGGCAATTTTTCAATGTTACATATGTTTATTTTTTAGCGTTTCAGGTATTTCCCAAAGGCAGAAACCACAAGACATGCAAAGGATGCATTAATGACAGAGGTAAGATGGAATAAGTGTTGAGGAGGACCATATCAGAAGCCTCAGAGCCAGCAAGAAGGCTGCAAGCAAGAGCAGACTTGGAACTGTTCTGACAAAATCCTGGAGAAAAGCACAGTAGAACCTGGTGCTGAATCAACCATCACAAGTGTCACACATTGAAGGGCAGACCGACCTCAGCGAGCCAACTATTCAGCATCCAGACAAGCCGCTGCTGTATTGGAAAGTCAACACACCTGGACTACCCTCACTGGTGGTCACAGCAACTAAATTTCTGTCTGTGCACCTTCAACAAGTGAAGAGCAAGATGCTCTTTAGCACAGCCTCTGTGATTATTGATGAAAGGAGGAGCAGGCTAACAGCTGAGAAGGCTGAAATGCTAACCTTTCTAAAGAAGAATCTGCCCCTTGTGTTTTTTATATTTATTTTGAATAAAAAATACAAATAAAAAATGCTACATAAACATCTGTGTAAAAAATAGTTTAAATAAAAATAAGCAGCAGTATTGCATAATTGAGTCAAGATATGGGCTTTGTATTTCTTCCTTTATGGCAGTATATTTGTTTTTCCACAGTTTGAGCATGTTTTTATATGTATACAAATGTATTATTAACAGTTTTGGTGTTCAAGAAAGTGGAAAATTAAAGAATTTCCCTCATGGGATAAAGTATCTATCTATCTATCTATGACATGAAAAAGTGGTATCGAGCCATCCCTAGTTTGATGTTCTATAGAGTGATATTCATAACTGTAGATGGTTAAGTTTGAACCTGAAATAAAGGAAACAAAATTAAATGTAAGATTTTGTTAATTTATAGAAATTTAATTACATTTCCGAAAAAGGGCTATAGCGTTCAGAACTGCTGGACTAGATTCCTATATACAGAAGAACATCATCCACGAATAGGGAAATGCCATGGTTTTCTTCATCCACTGTGATCTGGCATATGTTGGAATTAGTCTTGATGGCTTCCAGGCCATGCTCCCACTTGGCATGGCCTAGATTGCAGCCTGGACTTCCTCTAGTGTGAATGCAGCATTTAAATTGGAGCCACCCACAAGCACGATAGTAGGTAATAAAATATTATTTAGGTAAGAGGCAATGCTGGAGTCATTCTTCTTTGAACTGTAAAAGGATCATTGGTTGTGGTACATGAGACATTGCCACACAATGTTCTATTTCAGGCCATCTTGTTCACCAGGGTGTTGAACTCATATTCACAAAACTTCCACATACAGTTCAGTGTAGTTGAGAACCATCATGGAGGATATCACACTTCTTTAGAACTGCTCTGAGGAGAGGAGTGTGGCCATCTGTCTTCTCAGGAAGATTAACAATCTTAACATTTTTGTGCTGGCCACAGTTTTGATGTTCAACTTTCAGCCGTTGTAACGTTTTGTTAGGACCGGGGATCAAACACATACTCGGGTAGATGGTTTGAGTTGCAAAGTGGTTCAGTAGTGAGTTGAAGAGAGCAACGGGCAGGCAGATGGCAGGAGATATTGGTGGTGGAGTCAGGCTGGTGAGTTTTGCTTGGTACTGGAGAGGAAGAACGGAACATGAGGATCTGACACTGGCGATCCAAACACAAGACTCAAGCGTTAGCAAAGGCTAGAACACGAGAAGCAAAATCAACAAATGAGAACACTGAGCAGCTAGAGGGTTGTTACCACAGAAGTTTGCAGGGTTCTTATACTGCAGTTGATGAGCTTGATGAGGAACAGGTGTGAAAATCAGCAGGTACCAGGAGGAGGGGAAGCCACGCCCACTAACACACATGCAAACAGGAGAGGGAGGTGACACGGGGAAAGATGGAGATCTCTCAACTGAGGTGACAAATGTTTTTATTTCACTCAGGGCTTTAGGAGAACACCTAATGATTAATCAATACTCTTCACACAAGAGGCCATAGACTTTACTTTAATCCATAGTTGCTAAGCCAGTTAGCTCTGAGGTTAGTTAGCTTCATCATGCTGGTCCCCCATAGAAATACATGAGCCCCTTTCTTTGTCTTTGTTTTGTTTCTGTTTAGGTTCTGTCACTCTGTAAGGTCTCTGCACTTTAACTGGAAGTTTCAAGTTTATTCGGAGAAAGTTAGGAATTTGTTTAGAGCCTGGGGTGGAACAAAATCTCAAGCAGTCATCTAGCTGTGGGTTATGATGATGAATATGAAGCAGAAGGGATTTTGTTCTCACTAGGCCTTCTGTGTTCAATGCTGTCACAAACTTCATAATCAGTGATGGCTTCTTCTGTAAGTTGTGGTTAGTTGTGCACAAATATACATCTATTTTGATTTAAAATACTACATATCTCTTAGAGTTGGGATATAAATTATTTTCCATGCATCCCTTTTGCTCCCCCATAAAATGTACAGTTCAGTCTCTACAGATCTCCCTGGGCTTATGCACTGTAGTACAGTAAATCCACAACGAGGCCACAACAGACAGGACCAGGGCTCCATCATCATATTGTCTGGAGTTACACTCGAGAGATGTCGGCCTTTGCGGTCAACATTTTCTTTTCTGTTTCGCTTCCATGATAAGCTGACAGAGTCAACCTGACATAATTACTTGTCTGGGGTTTGTTTGGGTTTTGAATTGATGCTGTGGCGTAAATCGCAAGGAGTTGGCGGCCAATGAGACAGCTAGAAGCCACATTAAAGAACAGGGGCGGCTTCTCTGCTGCCAACCACATTCACTGCTCAGTCGCTTCCCATTGTTTTTCCTCAAGGACCTGGCAACCGCAGCTGCAGACTTGGACCTAGCAACTGCAGCCAGGGTTTTGGTCATATTTCTTCTCGCAATTTGTCCCGTTACACCCTGTAATGTTAGATCTGTGTTCTAGTATGTGTTAATTTCTCAAGATTCAAGTTAGGACTGCAGTGTAGGTCATATATTGTGGATATATACTGTTGAATAAAAAAATGTACATGTTTTATTTTATTCGTGCCAAAGTAAAGAATAGTATTTACATTGACACATGCTGTGTGCATAGTGCACAGAAACTATATATTTACCATAAAGTGTCATGCAACCCGTATAATGCTAGAGAGTGTGCATAAGGTTCACATTTCAATAAGAAGAATAAATATAGCTTCTTTGCTCTTAGAATTATGAAGCCTAGGCATACAGGGAGCCAGGCTGTCTGAGTAGACCTACTTTTAGTTGAAGGAAACCTCTCGGCACGTGCAGAAACAGTTCACCTTACAGGTCACCAAGCCCGAGAGAGGAAAGTTGTTGGAAACATGCTAAATAGAAACAAGGAAGAGAAACTGTGGCTGCAAGGGCACCCCTCCCTCCCAATGGAGATATTTTTACGACACTCTCAAGGCTATAATCGTGGTCTCTTAACTATGTCTTTGGAATTGTTGAATGGAAGTGTTTATCTGAGCCCCATGGAGAAGTGACAGGAATAGCCAAAGGCAGTATAACATGAAACAGCCCTCTGCTGGTCGAAGTGTAGCTAGAGTTAGACCTGGCTATTTTGGGTCAGGAAGCTCTCTGCTCATTTTAGATCCTTTCTAATTGGCCCTGTCTCTAATCAAATGATTTAAACCGCATTATTTTTAAAATGTTATGTAATTACAGTTCTAACTAAATAAAAATGGCATCAAATACATTAGCAGCTTAGTTTTTGCTGAGTTGTTGAAAGTGGGGTTTTCAGCACAGCTGCTTTTAGGAACACATGCTGACAAGACATTTACTTTTCTATTTTGTCAAGTGGCAAGGTTGACATTTCACTTTGAACAACTTTAGAGGTTCTATTCTTGGAATTTACTGTACACACTTGTATTTATTAGCATTCGATCTAGGATGACAAGTCCACAAAGATTTAAATGTCTTTTCTCTGTAGATTTTCAGTTTTACATGTTGAATGTACACCATTCATTTGGGAAACAGATTCACCACATTGCATCTGGCTTCAGCTGTGAGCGGCAACCTCAAAAACCTCAACATCTGCACACATCTCCATCTTTCCGAACAAGTTTATAGCATTGACAACTGCTTTAGCGTTGCTTCTCTGTACTGATACCAATGTAAAGTTCCTGCACCTATGTATTAGTTATACTGTGATTTGCATGTCAGATGTATACCTCTAATTAAATTAATATATTTATGTGAATCTGTATAACTTTCTAATAAATTTAAAATTTACTTTAAAATGTAATTAGTCATAAAATGCTTAAAGTAAATTATGGAAAACATATTCTCTTCTGAAATCCACAATCAGCTCAAGAATATTTGGAATAAATATTATTAGATTTTGCTGAGTGTGCACTTACAACAACAAACAAAAATCTGAACAGCTCAAAATACGATGTCCTTTACTGACCCATGGTTCTGGATGGGAAGACTTTGAAAGACTGACTTGATCAAGCTAAGAATGTTCTGTCTTAGTGCTGTGGCACTACCCTGTAAATATGTCTTTCAGCTGTCAACATCGGCTCAAAGTGAAAAAAAGACTGGTTCATTAATCAAATTCTTAACCTTGTTTTGATGTTCTGCAGAATTACCATTTTTGAGTTCTTGTCTGGACTACATTGTGTTGTGATATTAGCTCACCCCAGTCTCCCCCTCTTCACCCAAACACAGTCCATAGGGGTCCCCCATGAGAGGCGGTCAGCCCCGCCCTGAGAAACACTAAGCTCGGTGACACGGCTGTCAAACAAAATCTCCGCGCTTCCCTAAGTCCTGGTTGCCAGGGGTGAACTTTAGGAATGTTATCGGGTGACAAAGGACGATTAGTGGTCTGATTTGTCCATATGCCGACATTTGTGAAGACTTGTGTGTTGTCTGGGAATTCTTTGCATTGAGGTTGGTTTGGATACCATAAAGGGTCCCAAAAGTCCTCCTTCAGACACTACACACAAAGGATGTTGTTGAAACACATGTGAAATTTTGTCTTAATCTGACAAACCTAGAGTAAGTGGCTGAATAACTGTATCAATTCTTTTCTTAAAGTGTTTAGCTTCTTTGCTGTCACCTTAACAAGTCACTGCCTAAAGTTTCTCAACTTCAATTTTAATTTAAAACTTCTGCATTACATACCTTCTATAGTGATATGGCTTGTCAAATGGAGTGTCTTCTGCACTGTTTTAGAGTAGTGGCTGTCCCCCTCACCTGAAATAAAAATTACCTCCGCTAAAGGCAGAAGAAATATTAAAATTCAAACAGCAAAAGCCACGTATTTAATATGTGAGGCGACTATTCAAATTGACATCCAGAACCTGAAATGTATGGTGGACCAAGACTGCCAAAATAAAAAATAAATAAATCACCCAATTAATAAATCAGTATGCCATTAAATGCACCAAACTATAATTATTATTTATTATTATTATTTTACTGATTTTAAAAATGTGTGCATTTATTTATAACATGTGACAAAGTGGTATTTCTCTACTCTGTGCCTTGTACTTACCCTTATTTATTTCTCCACACTTATTTATTTCTGTTTTTCTTTTAATAATTCTTCATGCATTTCTGCCTCCTTATGCAAATTAGGGGGCTTTCATTCAAGTGTGTCAAGGGGTGAACTTCTTACTTATTGGTTGATTGATATCACAGATCAACTATACATGCCTTGCTTCCAAGGAGATGCGTCTTTAACTGATGACACGCTGCAGCTCCTCATCTAAAATGTCACTGTGGCCTTTTCTGTTTCCTCCCTGAAATCAAATAGAAAGATAAATCATTGTTGACACCTTTGTTTTTAAAGTGCAGTGCTTTCTTTTTTTTTTATCACAATAACCCAATCTCATTAATATCAAGCAGACTTTGTGTTTGTTGTCAATGTTGGTTCAATTCTAGTTCAAAACTAGACCCATGGAAAACCTTCTCAAAGTGACCTTTGTAAATTAATAATAAAAAAAGATCTTATCCAAACATGAGGACAGTGAGACCTGATCCTAATAGACCTAAGCATGCAAATGTAGAACACACAGACAGACAAACAGAAAGGGACACCAACGCTGACAGCAGCATGATGTGTCACCAATTAATGGGCATCCATGGACAAAAAAAGAAAACTGGCTTGTACTTTGTCATGAGAGCTGATAGCAAGTCCACCTTGATCTGTTCTGATATTAGATATACAGTGGTGTGAAAAAGTGTTTGCCCCCTTCCTGATTTCTTATTTTTTTGCATGTTTGTCACACTTAAATG
>JBBPCS010004235.1:0-11517 GCA_037974645.1 Hollardia meadi
ATATATATATACATATATATATACATATACATATATATATATACATATATATATATATAATGAATTTGGCTGGGGTTGCTGGAATGTAAACTGCCCGACATCCAGTTAAGAGCAGGAGAGAGTCGCTAACATCAGCCTAAATTGTGATAAAGCAATGTTTTGTCTGGGTTGTTTGGGTTCAGGCGTGAGGATGGTTGAACAAAGAGGGGAACACACAGTGTATGTGCCAGTCCTGAAGTAGGCTTCTAATGCAGCCTCTAACTCCAAAAAATATTGCAGGCTAATTAGCTCATGACAAGCTCCTCGGCCTCGGAAGTAGGCTAACACTCGGTAAGTACTGTAGGTAATGCTCGTTAGCTGGACATGCTAACAGCAGCAACTTAAGATTCACATAAAAACACTGTTGAATCCAGTCCTTAGACTTTTACTTGTGTTTTTGGACAAGTTACCACCATCCATTTTCTACATATAAAGTACGGCTCTAATGACAGCACGCTGCTTCAACATGTAGAGAAATCCAAACTTGCCAGTGTAAATGAGTGAATCAAGGATGCATTATGTTATCTATTACGAACAACCCACAGTGAGAAACACTGGCATGAAGAGGAGGAAACTAATGTTATGATGCTGAAATCAAGCATGATTGTTTTAGAATGACTCCTGGGATCAAACAGTGGATGTGACAGCTGTGTACACACAAGGAGGATGATGAGCAGCTCTGCACACACAGATCAGTCTTTAAGGCAAGCCTGATGAGAGGCGGTGTGTAATTCAATGTTCACACACACATACACACACAGCATGTTTTCAGGAAGAATGGGATGATTTTGTGCTTTGCTGTAGTGCTCAAACTAAATTGAAGGTAAGAATAAATATTCCAACAAATATTCTTCTCTTCTTACAGTGTGTAGCACTTACCTTTATTACCAGTAATGATCAGTAACTGTATTTGGCGAATGTACGTAAACGTGGATAACTGAACCAAACTGCATGCAGTGGCTGTCTTGAAGTCTCTTGTATGTATGTAGTCTATATTTGCAAAATCCAACTGATTTGCATCCAGTTGGGTATGAGACCACTCACCTTGATAAGAGGGTTGATTACACCAACATTGGCACTGGAATTGAAGACCTTGTTGAAGCCCGTCTCTCTGTTGACCAACTCCAACTGGTAAAACTTCTTGTCATCCTGTAAAAAAAAACAAAAAAAAAAACAAACACCCCAAACTTTCACTCCCTGTATGCCTAAAATATGGCTGCAAAATGTTTTATCAAGATGAAACAGGAACAGAGCTTTTAACCACATCTCACCGTCTTTAGCATTTATCAGAAGACTGACGCAGACCCTTTTACTGAACAAACTACATCCACTGATGAAGACGGTGAGAAGTGGAGATATTATTCACTACACAGAAACATAAAGTGTGGTCCTTCTCTGGAAAACCATCTTGATTGACTATAGTGCACATTTACTGGCTGAAGGTATCTGCGGCTGCATTTTAAACTGAGAAACCTGATTTGACTGAGCATACAGTTCAGTCCCTGTGGATGTGATTTTTTTTTTGCTCCCTGACACTTTGTTTCAGCGAAACTCTTCGAAGATCCCACCTACCACACCAGATTGCTCCACTTACCACCAGCTTTTTGACCAGAGCTTCTCTTTCGGTGACCATCTCTCTGAGCTCTGCTATAATGTGCAGGTCTTCTGGTCGGCTTTCTCTGTTTCTTAACTTCTCCTCTGTCCCCTCCAACCTACACACACACACACACAACATATAAGCAAAGAAGAAAGTTTGGTAGGTTGGAAACTGACACCGAGATGTAGCTCCCTGCCAAGTCAATGCCAGCATTGTGGGTCCCACACAGAAAAAGGGACAGGAATCTGCGGTGGTCGAGAGAGCTCAACGCACTGCAAGTTAAGAAAACACATGCAAATAGACAAAACACGAGGAAGTTAAGAAACCATCTTCATCAATTTGACCAGACATGCGCTGCAGACGCAACATAACCAAATGTGCTTCAAGTAGCACAGATGACAACGGATATGGATGTTTCAAGGGGACACAAAAAAGTGATTGACACCCGTGTCAAGTTTTATTCTCTATATTTTAATACTGAGATGGCATGAGTGAGTTGTTAACCTTGTTAGCCTTTTCATTTTGCTTATTATTAGGCTGCCAATCCAAATAATACCACGAAAAACACACCGAGCCATGAGGATATTAAGTAACCGAGTAACCGACTTCAATTCCTTTGAGTGTCACAAATGGTCGCAAAACGAGTGTGTCCATCACTTTTTAGTGTCCCCTAGAAACATCCATATCCGTTGTCATCTGTGCTACTTTCTCTATTTGGTTGTGTTGTGTTTACAGCGTCAAATTGATGAAGATGTTTTCTTAATTTGCTAGTGTTTTTTTCTATTTGCATGTGTTTTATTAAGTTGCATTGCGGAGCTCTCTCGGCCACCGTAGGAATCACATTTCCCCCCCCCTGCGTCGGCCCGCAGTTGACTGGCTGCACTCTCCATGGTGGGGATCTAAACATTTTAACAAAAGTTTATTTATTTACATTTCCTTAATTGACTTATGTGAGTTGGTCTACCGTTATAGCGTTCTTGTTTTTGATATTCCAAAGTTTAGTTTTTTTAAAAAAGATTTTCAATTCCCCCCTATCGCCTGAATATGGATGTTGCTGTAAAGAAGCTTTAAATTCTGAAACATGGATTCTTCACACACATGTTCAACCCGGCAGCACAGAAGTTCTATACAATCAGCACAGTTTGTGTAAAATTTTGTCATAATTATCGTATGAATTCTTGAGCGATGACTAAAAATATGTTTAAGAGGTCACAGTGACCTTCACCTTTGACCTCTGACCACTAAAATCTAATCAGTTCACCCTTGAGTCCAGGTGAATGTTTCTGCCAAATTTGAAGACTTTCTGTCAAGGTGTTCCTGAGATATCGTGTTCACAAGAATGGGACAGACAGACAGACAGGCAGGCATAAAGAAAACCACAATGTATGAACCGAACCGTCTGATCCGAAAAGTGGATTTGGAGAATGGTTAAACCCCGAGTTGGGAGATAACATTACATAGTTACACAGTGCATTACAAAGGAGAAGCATTTGCCAGCAGAGACAGAATAAGAGGCGCGACTGTGTTAAAAATGCTGAACAAGTGGCAGCCCTAACGGCGCAACAAGAGAGACTCACTCAAACACTTGTGTGACTTACAATATTTGCAGAGCAGAAATCTTGTCTTTGAGGACCTCCTGGGCTTTGTTGAAGTCAGCCAGCATGATTTGTGTTTCTCTGTGGTGGACTATACTTAGCTCGCCCAGCTCTCTCTCGTGTCTCTTTGAAAGGTCTTGTTCATGGACCCTGCACCAGAGACACACGAAAACCATAAATGAGCCGTGACCCAACATCACTACAGGTCACATGAAATACAACCTAATGCAATGAGTAATGGATGCATTTTTTTTTTTACATCACTTATGTGCCATTATGGACTTTTACTGCACCTGATCATGGATACTGCTCTTAAATAAACTTCATTTCTTGGTATGGAACCATGACACTGACAGTAAATTATAGAGGAAGATGTGCAGCTCTAAACTTAAGGGAACAAGGGGTCTCTTATAATGCTAAAAAGAAATGGTATCCATGACTACTGTGTTAATGCCAGGGTCTTAATTTGTCTCTCTGCAATCTAAGTGGAAGGGAGTAATGAAGAGTTTGCGGCATTAACATACGGGAACACAGTTCTTTTAAGAAACCAATGTCAATCTTTGCCTGCAGATAAGCAGGACCAGAACCACTGCAGGCAGGGTTAATAACACAGGCTGCAAGATCCAGAACGAAAGGGACAGTTTACACTGCAAGAATCAACTTGTCAGTACTCTCTGGCCAACAAACTATGTAATGGTCACACTGTCTAAAGAACCTCATCTCTGTACTTCAATTTCTTGTTATTTATTAAACACAGATACCAATATATATGCAATAAGCTAATATAAGTCAATATATGTGACAGAGCAGTTAATCTCTAATTTCAATGGTGTTTATGTTTCGGAGCCTCTACCTTCCAATGTAGGAAGCTTGTCTTTATATACACACACATCAAACTCACTAGTTACCCATCATGGGGAGAGCTACTCAGTGTGTGATCTATAATGTCTCCTGTTGTCTCTTCTTAGGTAACTTTAAAAGAGGCTACAATTATGACAAAACGTCTGTTACAAACTAGGAATGTGGAGTCGGAAAGACATGAACAATCTCATGTAAAACACTACAAAATTGCATTATGGGTAGTGTAGAATGCAGTGTTTAAGGGACTTGATCCATACAAGGAAAATCAGGATATTTGACTTTACATTTTTCTGTCTTTTCCAAGGCCCAAACCTTATGGAAGTGCAGTAATATATAATTAGAGTAACCCTGTAACACAGTGAATTCTTACTACACAACTTAAAGTGTTCATTCTGGTGTAACCTACCTTATCTGATGGTTGGCTTCACTGCGGACCCGCAGCACCTCTTTGCCCTTGTGCTCCAGCTCTCTGGTCAGAGTGTCGATGGTCTCGTTCAGGGAGTGGATCTCATGGTCCAGATTGGTGATGCGGTTGCTGCGGGAACACACGTCCGCTTGCAGGTCGGAGATACGAGCCAGGAGCTCTTGTTCCTGGACGAAATATGTGAATGGTGCAGACATGGACAGAGAAAAACAGAGAGACTAAGTAGTTAGTTGGAGGATGTTAACTAGGTCACAGACAAACACAAGAAAAGTATAAAAGACAATGAAGAAAGGCACTTCTTTCGCCACATTTACCTGCTTGTGGCTGTGCTCCATCGCGTTCTCGAGCTCTCGTTTGGCGGCGGTGTTTTCTTTAAGGTGGATCTGCTTGAGATGCTCTATGGATGTAGCATGGAGGTGGTTGAGTTCTGCACGAAGAGAAGCTGCCAGAGAGAGACACCGGGGTTATGGAGAGTCCAGTGTGAAAAGCACGTCTTAAAGAGGTATGCATCGCCTCTTTGTTCATTGGTGGTTATGTTTCCTTTTCATAGCCAAGAGATACACAGAGAGTGAGGATGACATTTGTTGTCATCACTAAGGCCATAAGCACCAGCACAGCAGTTAGAAACAGTATCACCTGAGGGAGACTTGCTGAGGAAAGTAAATAAAGTAATCACTCTAGTTTACAAACCATACAGCATGAAGAAACATCGCTATTGTGGATGGAAACCTAATCAACATGGCTACGACAAGAGACATGTTTTAATTTGCATTAATATTTACCCAGCTTTGCTTTCCCCTCGTCCTCCAGCTCAAAGCGCAGCGTCTGCAGCTCCTGCTCTGACTGCTGTCTCAGGATGTCTAAGGTCCTCCTGTGGGCCTCCTTCAGAGCGTGAACCTCCTCCCTCTGCTCCTGCTTCAGACGCTCCTCCAGGGCCTGGCACAGGGCAGGAAAGAGTGGGAGCAGGGGATCCAGATAAAAATTTATTTTACTCAAAACAGCCAATACGCAGACTTAATACACTTGTTTATTGAGTGTGCTGTTAATGGACACTATTTGTCCCATCATGCATTGCATGACAGAATTAGAGGAGCTGCTCACAGCTAAAAAAAAACCCCATTAGAATAAATAGCAGAAGTATCAAATCATTGGAAGAATATTTTGCTTTCTCTTTGTTAAGTTTAATTGTCATTCCAAAGTTGCTAATGTACAATTATTTCTTACATTCAAATCAGTATTAAGTCCCACTATGCACCTTTAATATACTATATAATCAGTGCTGAAATGTTGAAGAAAAACCTAATGGATTGTTTCATGAAGCTAGAATTAAAATTAGAACACTTTTCCTATCCTTGGACTATCTGCCATATTTGGGTCTTGTGTTAATTATAATATATAATATATAATTAGTGCGCTTTGGACTAAATGGAAAAAGAAAATTGCAACACTGACTCCTCCACTATCCGGACTGTGTGAGGCTATAATATCCTCTCAGGAGGAGGAAATAACTTCAGGATAATGTCGTACAGCAGAGAGTCCCTGGACAACAAATCAAGTTACATGTCAGAGAAATGTTTCCGTTTTATAGTCCTCATAGTGAGGATGTTATCCTGCACCAGAAACACTATTTAGACTGCAGACAAAAAGATGAGAACACAGTAGGAATAAGTACTGCAGGAGCACATTTTTGTACCGAAACGCACATTGTCACAGTACAGTGCACAGTATCATACATTTGGTCTAGTCTGAGGAAACAGCTGTTGCCATATTTGATGTGTGGTTAACATGGTTGAAGGTGTTGTCCTGGTCTACGGCAAGGTTATCGGAAAAGGCACAGTGTGTTCTCTAATGCAGAGCAGTGTGATTGTTCAGAAGCCGTTATTACTCACTTGTTCACGAAAATACTATTGACCTACTGATGAGAAACAAACACGAAAGACAGCAAACTCAAAGTAAGGTTACTGTTACTGTGATAATGTTAAAGACCCCCTCCACTCAAAAAATGTGTTGTTTTTTATGTTTACATGCCCTAAAATGTCTGACCTGACTTGCCAGTTACAAGCTAACAAGCTAACAAACAACATAAACAAAAGATGCTAACTGCACTTACCATTCTGCTACATCTGTTAGCTGCTGATTTTGGTGCACAACAGACTCCTCATCTGAGTCTGACTGAGGCTCAAACATGTAAAATTATGGCTGAATCTCTCTCATGTTTCCTCTAGCCATCTTGATGCTAGCTGCTCTTTCACCACTCAATCTAGCGCAAATAGCGGTGGTGGGCGGGGCCAGAGGCCTGTGATTCATAGATCCAGAATTTCACATTGAGGGAGGAAGAGGAAATGTGCTTCCATCCCCCTTTTCAGGGTTTTTATAACTTTTTAATGTGGGCAAACCATGTTAAATAAAGTATTAGTCGTAGCAGAATATTTGATGTACTTTAGAACGTGTCTGGAGGGGAACTTTAACTAATTTATAAATGTCCGTGTGCTGCCTGCATGTTTTTGTAGCTTGTCCCATCTGGTTTTTTTTGTACAACTCTGGGCTGCACAACTAAATGAAAGTTTCATCGAAGCTTGCATTGAAACACTTCCATTCATTCATCCATTTGTTTTCCACTTTATGATTTACACACATTTATCATCATTTATTTTTACCTTTTACCTTGTTACCTTTTTTTTGTCTAATTTGCAAAGCATTAAAAATGTTATAAAGTAATATTTTAAGTTAAAGTTAATGCTGCCGAGAGTTCATTAGTGGGAAGCCAGTGTGGGATCATGGCCTTGTTAATGCACACTGTCTAACTGTCTTCTTCTGTCCTCTATCTCCGGTGGACAATAGAGGTATAAAGCTTCTACAGCAGACTGCAGTAGGGGTAATTAACCTTTCTAAATGTTCAATAGTACATACAGTAATGTGATATCTGTGAAGGTACAAATGGAAGAGGTACTGTAATGTACTGCTATAGGGTGAAACTCCAAAAGTTACAATGTTGCTCTACTTTCTTCTTACCCTTATCTGGTGTTGCCTGGCCTCCTCCATGGTGCTCAGGGCACAGCAGTGAGCCTCCTGCAGACGATGTTCTCTCCTCTGATGTTCCCTCTGCATCTCTGCAAACACCACATACCAACAGAGATGGAAACATGGATCTTCCAAAGCAGACGTGTTTCCATTTGGTTTAACAAGACAGATGACACGCTGCTGAAGAGAATGTGACAAGATATGGTGCACTTGATGGCTTGAATCATGTTTTTTTTTATTTTACTTCCTGAATGTTTATGTTTTGGAAACCCCAAGTGGCAGCATTTCATACAAACAGCTCGCTGTGGCCGTTTCAGCGTAAACCAATCTTCTCTTTCAAATGTCTTGTTTTATATGTGCACCAGCAGGGAACTCTGTGACAAATACAATTGCATTTCTTGTGGCTGCTTTACAATAAAAGCCATCCAGTCGTTCCCTAGTTGAACGCTTACAGTATAATGTGAATCAGCAGCAGCAGTACAAACGTTTGGTTTGCATTAGCAGGAACCTAACACAGCTCTGACGTGGCTGTATAGGAGAATGATCAATAAACAGGCTTTTATCAATCAGATACAATTATAAACTGGTGCTCAATGTGCCACAAAAATACATTTGAAAAACTCAACAGCAATGTCTCCTTTCAGAAATCAGACATTGTTACTTTCATGGAGGAACTATTTTCTTTCTACTGGACTACACCGTATCACTGTGCAGAAGGGAAGTGTGCATCTACTCATGGATGAAAGGCTAGCTAACTAGGCTAGCTAACGTTACAGCTCAACCACGGAGGATGCCATTAAAGTTGACATCCCGTCCCGTCACGCCACTCGTCCATGAGTAGATACATGCTTCCTTCTGTGCAGTGATACGATGGAGTTCGGTAGAAAGAAAATAGTACCTGAGTTTTTCAAATGTATTTTTTCCGCATTGAGCACCACAAGTGAATCCAATCCAAACCCAATCCAATCTAGAGGAAAAATATGTATTTTTGGGGTGAACTGTCCCTTTAAAATTGACTGTTGAGAACCAGCCTGTAGCTGCAGTTCCCCCATGCATGGAGGACAGGGGCATCAGCCAGCTCACCTTTCAGCTGTTGGCTCAGCAGCTCCCTCTCCTGGTTGAACTGAGACTGCAGCTGCTGTAGAGCTGACTGGGATTGAGACAACTGCAGCTCCAGGGACTGTTTCAACAGAGAGATCTGGCCAGAGAGAGAGAGAGAGAGAGAGAAGATACAAAGAGAAGCACAGGTAATTACTAGTGTTCTTGCTAGAGGGCAGAACGGTCTTTGGAGAGCCATGCTTGTTTCGGACATGGACAGGTCATAAAACAGTAATTACCGGTACATACAGTACCAACATGATATGGCTTCTGGTGGCTTTCCATCTCTGACAGCAACATCACATTCAATTACTTATTTAGAGCAAACGGCTTTGCAACTCTCTCCACTTACTACACATGTAATTAGGTCAACACAATCACTTTCTTTGTGTTTCCTCCTACTTCAATGCCGTCTTCATTCTTTAATCCTCACATGAACCCTCACATTTTTTTCAACAGATTGTTTTAACTTTAGTCAAGATGTTTTTGAGAACCGCTCACAGGTGGTGGTATCAACACATAAGCCAAAAACCGAGCGCTGTAGATTTCTCCACTCGTCTCAGCGAGCCGACAGCTTGTCAGACGGCGGAGTGTCGACACAGAGCCAACTAGTGGAAGTCTCATTACAGCACACAAAACAGTTTTGTTTGGAGGAGATATTGGAACTATTAGGGGCCTAAGTGAACCCTCTCAGCCTGAAGGCTCTGGTCCTCCACACGCCACTCTTGCTCAAGCTAAATCCCCAGCAGGATTTAGCTCTCTAGGAGTACTACATTAGGGGAGGCAAGGTAAGATGGATTTAAAACGAGAGGATGGAGCAGGGCTGGAATGATGTTCTGCACTGGATATGGATTTAAAAAGACAGACAGCTGACCTATACAGTACATCCTCCACTCCTGTGTCCACTATCTGTCTGTTAGAATGAATCCTTTCTACACGTTCAGAAAAATAACTAGAAATGCAAGATTAACAAAGTGGAGATACCTGCAGTGTATGTCTAACCCTTGATGTTTTAATTAAACACACTCCCATGTGCCTACATACAGCAGCCTGCGGCCTCGTGAAAACATCTTAATGAAAAAGAGGTCATAAATCCACACTTCACTTAGTTAGGGACTTTTATATCCAGTGAGTCATTTCTCTTAAACAGCATATGTGGTTGCTGTGTCCATCAAATGTGCATTTTGAGACAGGCCAACCATGAAAAATCACCTGAATGCTGTAAGAAGTAGGATTCTGTTTGACGATGTAAAAAACTTAGACTATACTAGCTAGCAAACTTAGCTTAGCTAATGTCTCTTGTCCAGTTGCCATGATGAAGCTGATTTTGTCTGCCGTTTAAACAGTACCGAAGCTCCAGATCCCCAAAAAATGGTATTGAGGACACAGCCCTACTTTTAATGTGAAAGATCTGTGCAAGAAAGTGATGGGTTTTATGACAGTAGCTCAAGTCCCCAGCCTTTGAAGCCAATTGTGAAATATGTGGCTGTAGTGGATCGATTTTTTAGAGCAGAGACATTCTGTCAGTCATGTCACTGCCACTGGAATTAATTATCGAGTGAAAACAGTATTTCCGCTCTGTAACATTGTTCACAACTCACCCATCATGCAGCCGTCACTTTGACAGCCGCTCATTTCAATCTTGGATCATGTGTGAACAGTATGAGCTGCATGACACGTAAAATGTGACAGTTGTATCTGAGGGGAGTGTGAGTCTCTCCCTGCATTGTTTTCTATGAGTCCTTGAGCCTCCAGTGGTGCTGGTGTCTCTGTAAGTAGGTCAATACAGTGCAGATCACTATAGTTATACCTGTGTCCACTGGTCTCACTATTCTGTTTTTGTGTTTCTATACATGAACATGCTGCGTATATGCATGCACATACGTGAATATTTGTATTACGTACATGAATGCATACCAGTATCGAGGTGCAGACTCATCTTTAATTTGCTTGTTTTATCTGAAAGCAAATTCCCACATTTGAGAAGCTTATTATACAGACTTAAATTGAGAAAAATAAAGATTACTCGATTATCATAATTGCTGCTAATCATATGCAAAGCTGTAGACAGAAAGTCAAAAATGACTCTTCACACCTTGATGTATTCTTTTAAAATTTAGGCTACAGTCCTTGGAGTTTAAAATAAATAAAGTTTTACATAAAATTGTTTTTTCCAACTAATGTCTGCTGTTTATGCTGCCTTTAAATGAATAGTTGGACATTTTGGAAAAAATGCTCCTTTGTTTCTTCAGTGTGAAGTTGAGCTAACTAGCAAGCTGGTTAGCTTAGCTTGGTCTGTGAAGCCAATTTGACATAGTGGCCAAACTGTGTAATTACAACGTCACATGACGCAGAGGGATCCAAAAAGACTTTTTCCCATAAGCTTACATTGTGAAAGTGAAATGACTCGTTTTGATATCAGAGTTTGATCTATTCGGTCCGATTACATTTGTAAAATCTAGAAGAGCCACATGATTAAATTATAAAATTCCTATTCAAGTTAGCGGAGTGCTAAACCGGAAGTTAGCCGCTCGATTGGCGGAAGTCACTAGTGCGCCTGCTCTATGGGCCCGACAAGGCGGAAGATCCGGGTAATTTTAGACCCGGGAAGTCGATCGTTTTTGGCTTTGGCTTCATGACAGTGTGTATGAACACACTGGTATACATTCACACACAAATACAGGCATGAAAATGGACACATATGTATAGTATGTATGCACAAATGTAGCAATAATAACATGCTTAAAATCATCTGTGTAGCATAAAAATCACACAAAATAATTTATTTGATAATGCTCTCTATAGCACACACACACACACACACACACACACACACACACACACACACACACACACACACACACACACACAGGTTTGCGCAG
>JBBPCS010004236.1:0-11513 GCA_037974645.1 Hollardia meadi
CAAGTTTCGTGGAAATCCATTCAGTAGTTTTTGCGTAATCCTGGTGACAAACAAACAAACAAACAAACAAACAGACAGACAGACAGACAGACATGGTGATAACATGACCTCCTTTGTGGAAGTAAAAAAACAGGATACGACCCAGCACCTCTGTGTCCCCACGTCTCCCAGTGACTGACAAAGTGCAGTCAGCCGTAGAAACTATGCATGAAGGGCCTCCAGGATGAGAGGGCGTGGATTCCCACCGTTTTTGTTTTTTTTTCCTTGACAAGAATTACACACCGTGTGTTTAAACCGAGGCTTTGAGATCCTGCTCTTCACTGGAGTTTAGCCGGCAGCTACGCCGCAGGCTCGACTCAGCGCTTTGTGGATTCATCCGGCTCCAGGTGTCACGGCCGCGGCCACAAGCTCGGGCAGGACACGCCCGTCCAAAGGCCTGTGGATACAGCCACGGTGTCACGCTCTCATTTCGGTGTCACGCCACATGTCAGTCACTCAGCACTCAGGTGAGAGGCCGGCACTTACCTGCCGCTCACACACCTGCCACTGACTGACTGAGGAGGTGAAGCTCCAGGCATTCAGTGCTGATCAGTACAGACTCAGTGGAGGGACAGTGAACGTCTCAGCGACCTATCAGGTAACAGGACTGAAGGTGCATGTATGCTTCTACGCCATACCTGTGGTGGCCACGTGTGTAGGCGGAGCTAAAGCGCAGCACCAGGAGACTGAAAGAGCTGTGATTGGTCAGCTGGGAGGGATTTCTTCAAGAAGTTTCTGATGATGATTAGAGATTAGTAAACATGAAGTTATCTTCACTGCAAACATTCTGCTCATCTAAAACTATCTACAATACGGTCTGTACAGAATATCCTCACATTCACTAATGAAACAAGGAATTAAAAGAATATTAAGACTGTGAGTGAGTAAAGTACGGAAGAGGATCAGGGCCACATGTGAAAGATATATTTGAGTTCTGACTTTAATCTCAGAACTCAAATAAATGTTTCGCACATGGCCCTGATCCTCTTCCGTAGTACATAATCAAATCCATGCTTGATAAACATGTTGATACACACTCCTGTCTTGAGCATCAAGCAGCGATTATAACCGTCCCTCTCCATCCACCCTGAAGTCACTAACAGGAGGACTGTGATCGAGGTCCAGACCCAGACGCCACTGTATCGGAAGCCGGACCTATAAATGATAAATTAATGAGAATTATTCAATTTCGACCGACCGTTTTCTGTCACGTGATGCTACTCAGCCAGTCCAATCTGCATTAGCATTGGCACCTGAGTAAGTTAAAGTCGGTCAACGTTTACTTCGGTTTCACACATGAACACTGGCGTCACATGACATTTTCATGCCTCCGTGAGGGTTGACGGAAATCCTTTAAATTTGGCACAAACATTCACTTGGACCCAAGAGTGAACTGAATTTGGTGGTCAGAGGTCAAAGGTCAAGGTCAATATGACCTATTTGACACAAACTGTGCTGATTGTTTAGATCTTCTGTGCTGCCTGTTTGAACATGTGTGTGAACAATCCATGCTTTGTCATGTCACCCTGCCTCCATCCCACGTTTCCACCGCGTATCGCACCAGGCTGATTTGCATAAATAGATTTACGCTGTCGCTGCCTCAAGTTTCACCAAAACACGACCGCAATGATGAGAACACACTGTTGCATCGGCGTCAATAAAAACACGATGGTAAGTTTCTACGAGAGAAAACAACATCCACTGACCCTCGACTTCTTCTGCGCTCCCCAGCTCATTAAGGCAGCGGCTGAGTGCGGTGGACTAATTGAGTGAATTGTCTAACAGTGGACAGTGTGTGTGTGTGTGTGTGTGTGTGTGTGTGTGTGTGTGTGTGCTTCAACATGTTCCCCTGGATTGTTGTTAGAGCCCGGCTCCTGACAAAACCAGCCTGGGCCCTCAGTGCCTAGATAACGAGCTGTATGCCTGACAGGTGTGTCGAGATTAGGGGCTGGCTGTTCCCTAACACCCCCCTACCCACACACACACACACACACACACACACACACAGCCATCACCCACCACCCCACCATCATCCCATCCTCTTACAGTAAACATCCCCATCAGCCTGCCTGCCCACTCTGGGGAGCGAAAGGAGAGAGCATGTTTGACATAATTAATTGGCTCTTTCTGTAAAGTGAGTCAAAAGAGATGAAAAGGGTTATCGGGCTGAAATAATTAATTTGGAACTAAATTCGCTGACAGTTGGGTTCTCTCAACAATTCACCTTTTTTTCCTCTCATCAGTGCCTCTTGAATGACGAAGGGCTTGATACTGAAAATGAGAGCGCTTTAATGAAATATGGCTAAAAAGGAATTTAATTAATTTGAACCTGCAGAGAAGGTCTTGCTCTTATACATTTTTCGTAGATTATTGCCTTCCATTATGAGGCTAATGTAGCAAGCATTTTCTTCCAATTAATTTGAAATGAAAGAGGAAATTATGTGGATTAATAATGGCGGGGGAGGTTACACACATCTCTTCAATTACCATCCGTATAGTGCCCTATCCATATCTTACCATCACAGTAATTAACGGGTTTCAGGAGGACTATTATAGCCGTCAATGAAAAGAGTTTGCTATCGCTGCCCGGACAGCGAAGCATCGCTGGGATCATTCACAGGCTGAATGAAAGGCCGTGACTGGGATCGGTTAGGTTGCTGATTCCAATCACAGACGTTCATTTCAGGCAACTGTACCGAGGAGACCGGCAACGTTTGCAAATTGAATTGATGAATTGCTAATTTGCCCAAATATTTGCCAGCTCAGTGTTGAAATGACCCTTTTGTTCCTTCTGGCTGCTGCATGTTAAACTCCACGAGAGTTGGATGTTTGAGATACGTAGTGTCAATGTGTGTGAGGGAGGAGGTACTGAGTTCCTGCCCGATGCTATCACCATTAGTGCTAATTATGTTCTTTGTCGAATGGACAAAGGAGGAGTAATTGAATCCATCACCACTCTCTCTCCTCACTTGGAGAAGTAACCTGAATGTTCCAATAATGCCAGAAGT
The DNA here is from genome assembly GCA_037974645.1 of Hollardia meadi. NCBI lineage: Eukaryota > Metazoa > Chordata > Actinopteri > Tetraodontiformes > Triacanthodidae > Hollardia > Hollardia meadi. Next base: position 3,048 of record JBBPCS010004236.1, read on the forward strand.
CTGTCCTCCCTTAACGCTCTCAGATGTGTGCACTTTTAAAACTTAGAAAACACCATTATATCTGTGACTTTGCTAAAAATGCTAAGGAGCTACACTAAAATATTCATTCAGAAATGATTTGTTTTCAAAAGGGAGCCATGACTTTAATTCATTTCTGTAATTTTCCCCTTTTATTTTTTCTAATCTTGCACTACAGGTCTTACCGTTTGTTAGCTGTGAGCTAAACTGGCTCATCCTCTTTGTCAGCAGTTTTTACGTATGGAGTCCCACAGGGCTCAATACTGGGATTTTGGATGATGTGGTTCTTTATTCTTCAAGTTAATTTTCACTGCCTGTAAAAGCTAATTAGTAAAACGCCTCACAGATAAGAGCTGAATAGCTTCTAAATATTTTGCCTATGATAATGATAACATGATAATGCTACATTTACGTTAGCTTACGTTTCTTTTTTGTAAATGTCAGTGTCTCAGTGTCTGGGTTAGGTTTTGATACTGGAATTAACATTACCAGAACTGGTAACGATAGCTAACATTACCAGCTAATGTTACCAGTTCTGGCCAGCTGTTAATAATGTCTTTTTATTGTGAGTAGCCCCTGAAAATCGTCACGTGCCCTGAAAATTTCAAGTCTCTCGGTGGTTGCGTTCCTGAGTTATGGAGCAAAGTTTGCCGTTCACCTCACGTTTTGGTTCTAATTAGCTAAGTGCCTCACAGATATGTACTGAATTGCTTCTTCTTATTATTATTTTAATTTTCACTGAGCTTTGTTATTGTTATTAAATTTTTTTTCAATTTGCCAAGTTTCAAAATTTTGTTCAGTGCCACAAATGTTTTAAATTTCCCTTAGTTTTAACATTTTTGCTTATTATTACCAATATTTTAGAATTTACCCAATCTTCAAACTTGCTGCTTACAATATTTTTTTAAATCTAATTTTATTTGTTTACCCAATTAAAATTGTTGCAATTTTTTTTTATTTCCCAGAGCTTTGTAAATGTTGCTCCGTATGATTATTGGTAAAAATGACACATTTTTCAAAATTTCCTTGAACTTTAAGAAAAAGATCTTGAGATTTATTACAAAACTTTAAAATTGCTCTGAGCATTAAAATTATTGCATCATATTACATCATAATAAGGATATTCTTATCATTTTTATGCACTATTAAGCAAAAATGTAAACATTTGGGGAAATTTCAACAAATGTGTAACATGAATGAAACCAAATCACAAACTCAGACTAAAGTGATGCACCACTAATATGATGCTGTCTGTCCAACCAATGAACCAATGAACTCTCTTTTATGCTAATTTTGTACTGAGATTTAAAAATAAATACTATAAATATTTTTAGAAGTGGTAGTAATAGTATAGTAGAAGTATATATCTTCATCGATTAACCAGCCAACATATTTTCAGTTTCATATTTCAGAAATAAAATGTGTTAAAATGCTTCAACATCTCACCACAGCAGCCTGATAAACAATTTACCATCTGAATGAGCTGCCGCGTCGCAACCCCCCCACCCCTCCCTGGAGAGCGGGTCTAGCATCTTTTGTAGTAATCTTACTCCAGCCTGCTGCTCCTCCTCAATGAGGGGGGAGCCCCGGTGCTCTCAAGGGGGGGCCCTGGAAGAGATCTGGGGCCAGTGAAGCAGCACTCCACAGGGGACCCACCCTAACATCCTGCACCTCTCCCTCTGGAGCCACATATAATTGTCACTGGGTGCTCGTTAAAGGATCCAGTTAATCAGAATGGATTGGCCATTACAGGTCAGCAGACAGGGCACCCTAAAACAGTTGGCCTTTAGTTCATCTCATATGTGGCTCTAAATGAAGACTCACTGTACCATGACTCCATAATGTCCCCTTGATGTGCCATTAACATTTATTACTCTAGAGAAGATATAGGGGCATTGCAGCAGGCATGTAAAGTATCAGTATAGGTCCCGTAGCTCCGACACTCTTGCGTCTACGATGCTACGATAATGGCTCTGGTTACACTGCAGTGCTTTATTATCAAATCCTGACATGGTGCTTATCTAATTTTTTTTTTTTTTTTGTGAATGATGATTTTTCTCTCTTTTGGAGAATATAATGTATTTATTTAGCACCTGAATTATTTTTTTTATTTTTATATTTAACATTTTAATCCCTATATTTAAGACATTTTAGTCATTTAGTTATTACAGCTGTTCCGTTCTAGTTTATCGGTCAGTAGAAAATGCACTGTTTACCTCTTTAATCCACGGCTCACACACAGACTTTTTCGCAGTCTATGCGCGTGTGAATACAACTGTCACTCCAAAGCCTTGGCACACCAACTGAACCAGATTTTTTTGGAGATTCTTTTAGATGCTATGGGAAGATTTAGATGGCTCATTCCTAACGCTAGCCTACAAGATGGATAACACGATATGACACGTTTACGTTAGCTTAAAGTTTGTGTAAATCTCCGTGTGCCTCTTTTGACTGTTTGTCCGAGCTGTTTCGATGCTGCTTCTTGTCTAATTTTCTGTGGCATTGTAAATGCATGTCGTCCAAAAAATCTGTTTTTTTCCCTCTTACAATTGGTACCATTAGCTAAAATTACCAGCTAACGCTACCAGAACTGATACAAACATAACTAGCTAAAGACACTGATGACATGATAATGCCACGTTTACGTTAGCTTACATTTTTGTAAATGTCAGTGTGCCTCTTTCACAGTTTGTCTGAGCTGTTTTGATGCTTACAATTGGTAACATCAGCTAAAATTACCTACTAATGTTACCAGAGCTGGCAACGTTAGCTAACATTACCAGCTAATGTTACCAGAGCTGGCAACATTGGTAGGGGCTAGTAATGTTAGCTGTTATTAATGTAAGTATCATTTAGTTTATATTGGGTGAGAAAATCGAAACATGTTTCGTCATAGTTCTCGTTTTCATATATTTTATTCTCATTTTGTTGTGGAAAAAGTCGCCACCTATTATTTTCTAATAATTTATTTCTTTTTTCATTGATGTAATTAACTCTGCCAGTGATGTTAGAACGACAGCGATCATTTTTAAACAATTTTAACTGCATTTCCCCAAACACCAATTCAAATTGAGTGGTTCACTTTCTTTCACTGTGAAATTTAAATTTAGACATGGTTCTATGGTCGTGGTTAATATTTGGATTTTTCCATGTAACCAAAAAAATATCAGCGCCAAGACAAATTTTAGACCCAAACCTGCTTTTTTTTTCTTTCTTTTTTTTTTTGCTTTAACCCACATTATGTCTTTCATTAGGCTACATACCGTTAGCTCATTCCAAAACTTTGTTGGCAACTGTCAGGTTTGGACTGGAGGGCAAAGACTTGAAATGATTATAATAAGCACTTAATTTAAAACAGTGTGACTCCATCTGCTGATAAAGGCTGAAAGAGCAATGAAGTAAAGAAAGTTGCTCTTTCTTATATTTAAACCAAAAGGAAAATTCACATCCAAATGACTCATAACAGAAAGTAATTTGTCGACCATGTAGGAACAGAGGATCCACGTATCATTACGCTTCCAGGCTTTGTGTGATACAAGAATGAACAGTTTCAGGTGTTTGGCCTGTGCAGCAGTGATTTAGGCTCCGTGTTTTTTCTGCCATTTTCGAGCATGGTGTTGAGATATTTTAAAACCTCTTAAGCTACAGTAGCGGTGAGAGATCCTCATGTCTGCTGGCTTGCTTAAAAGGTAAACCAGGACACGTACTGACCTCCGAGATCATTGGAACACAAGAGGAAGAAGCAGCTTGTACTGTGAGTGCTGGCTCCCAGAGGACACATTACCTCTCTTCCTGTGTGTTCGTCCAGACTCCGGGGACGGTGTGCGGTGCTGATGGTACAGACTCCTTCTTCTTCTTCACACTGTTAAATCACATTCTCTCTGCCTCCCTCGGCAAAATTAGAAGCAGAACTTTGTCTGAGGAGCCGAGTCTGGAGTTGGAAAGAGAGACAGATGGAAGACGATTGTGTAAGATGAATGATATGCTGCTGAAGAGCACTTTCTAGTGGCACGACAGAGGACTAGCATGTGGGCTCAGGCTCCACATTCCTCTGCTGGGTCTCAACACAAACAGGACCAGAAGGTCGTTATTTTACATCCCTGAGATTTTTAATCCATTAAGGACTCAGTTTACCTTAAAACAAATCTTCAAGGGGCAGTTTCCCTTTAAGAACTCCAGCTCTGCTCCCAATGTTTTGCTTCCATGTGTGAGAAATTAACATTCATGTGTAAAATGAGTGGATGTGGATCAGCCTCAATTTCTCCATCCATTTGTTTAAATATACATTATTCTACATACACTATAGTTCTCAGCGTACACTAAATGTTGTGATTCAGTAACATCAGTCCTGATCCATAATGCATCAGTTTGTGGTATCTGTGTGTGTGTGTGTGTGTGTGTGTGTGTGTGTGTGCTGCTCAGCCCTGGAGGTGCAGAGAGAAGATAAATGATCAATCCCTCAGTGGCTATTGTGCTTTTAGCACAACAAGAGGCCACATAGCGCAGCGGCTATGTCATCCTCACCAGCTCTGACTGTGAAATCCTCTATTTGGGGCGCCGGTGTACGGATAATATGTATGTAACCAATGTCCTGGTGATGAGTGGCTCAGCCTGCGGCTCCAAGAATAGAGCAGTCGCAGTGTCGCATTTTAAGGACAGAAGGGATTACAGGCCAAGCTGCATGAGAGGGCAGTGCAGCAGGACTGGACCGACGTGGACAATAATTGTGCAAAATTCTACTTGGAAAAATATATTTCAATATCAAAAGGTTGTATGATTAGTTCCATTTCCAACTACAAAGCTCAACTGAAGCTAAGCGGAAGGAAACCTTTGAAGTGTGTGTAGTCATAGGTTTTAGTCTCATTTTGTTACGGAAAAAGTCGTCAACTTCTATTTTATAATAATTATTTCATTTCTTTTTTCATTCCGGTAGTTAACTCTGCCTGACAGCGATGTTAGAACGACAGCGATCAGTGGTTCACTTTCTTTCATGGTGAAATTTAAATTTAGATATGGTTGTGCGGTCATGGTTAGTATTTGGATTTTTCCATGTAGCCCAGCCACAAAATGTTAAAAGTCAAAGTGGGGACAGTTGGACTGGTACTGACAAATTTTAGACCCAAACCTGCTATATTTTTGCTTTAACCTATGTCTTTCATTAGGCTACATACCGTTAGCTCATTCCAAAACTTTGTTGGTTCACTTTCTTTATTGATGCTGCATGATGAAATTTAAATTTATCACTGCTGCTTTTGCAAATACTGTAAAATGTACTTTAATTTTGTGAATAAAACAGAGAAAACAGGAAGATACACATCTTTAAATTGTATCTTCTTATTAATATGACACCTGATGCTGTACTGTCACTTTTATTGTCAATTTGCTTATTATAATAATAATTTATTATTTATATTTATTTATATTTATTTTTATTTATTTATTTATTTATAATTTATTATTCTTTAATAATTTTTGTTATTTTAAAGTCTTTCTGATAGTCATGTGGAGGACAGAGATGTCACATGTTTCATTGAAGTGATCTTTTCCTGGTAAACATTATCTTAAAGGGTTTTTCCCCTTTTTAACCCCCTCCTCCCTCATGAATTGATACTAAGAATAAATAGTGAACTGTTGGTTCTCTGTAAAGAAAGCACGCCAAACCACAATAAACAGGAAAATAAAGATCCTTCCGAGTTCCCAGGAACGACTAATTCAACAAGGCTGTCTGCTGTAAATTTAGCATTTGGAATAAAACAGCTCGTAATTCAGAGAGCACAACTGAAATAACTCTTGACAGACAGAACAGATGAACTTTGTTCCCAGAGGACTCTGAGTGTGAGTGAGTCACTCTGATCTCCATATCGCCTCTGACAGTTTTCACCAAGCCAAGACTGCAAAATTATAGACATGTGTTGATTCTGCATGCTACTTCTGTTCAGTTCATTAACATGGTCGTGTCAAATAACCTTATAGCAGCGGCAACAAATCAATCAGTGCAGATCAATGTGGCGTCAATGTCACCTTGTCAAGTACTGAGAAGAGAGATAAACTGACTTTAAAGGCCAGGAAAGATAACAGAAAAATGTTTTTTTTTGTATGTTATTTAACTCCTAGTTGAAATTATATAGATTTTTCCTTTATCATTATAGATGTTTTACATTTTCAGCCACCTGAGATGGGAAATATAATATTTGCAGGATGCTTATGTGTAAATATGAGATTGAGAGAAGACTCATCTTTCATCAGGACGAGACATCTCCAACATCTTCATGGTTTCTTTTGGTTGATGAACAATGCTAATTATCTGTCAGGAGCTCGAGCACGTTGTCTCCATTACGTCAACGCCGTTATTCCCGCAGGGAGAACGAGGAAAAGAGGAGGAGGGTCTTTACTGCACATAAGGTTTAATAATATCTCACTCCGAGATTAGCATTAGCATACATAAACGTGCAACACATTTGTTTTTGTTACATTTTTATTAATGGATTAGAAAAAAATAAAAATTTTAGTATTTGTTTAAATTAAAAAAATTTAATCTTACTTTAAATTTCATTCATTCATTAGAAATTAAATCTGACATGGCAGCAATTAAAGCTGCCCGAATAATAATAATAAAAATGTTAACAATAAATAAATGTTTTGTAATGTGAAATGAGTCACATGTATAAAAAAAAATTCTGCTGATGGTGAGCGTTACACCATGTTCTAACTGCATGCGACATGAGCGAGCGTCAGCAAACACAACTCTAAATGCTAATGTCTGCTGTTGTGTGAGCTAGCATGTCCGCTAAAAGAACTTTAAACCTACAGGACTTTTTTTTCACATAAGCAAACGTCCGTTACCTTCAAGCCAGAAGAACGCCGGCTTGCTGTCTAAAATCACGGAGTGGAGCGGCGTTATGAGGCCGTTGTGTTTTTCAGTGGAAATAAACAAACGCGGCGGCGGCGTAGGGGAGGGTCTTCGTTGCGGCGATATTGTGCAATCTGTGTGTAAAAAGGGCTAAAGTGGGTGTGAAGGTGTGGGAGGATAATTACCAAATCTTTTCACCTAGAAAGAATGTTTGTTTTTATCATTGATGTAACAATTAGAATTCAAGCGTCTCTTTCACCTCTAAATTGAAAGCTGGTTTCCCTTGTCAAACGTGCTGGGAAATTCCTCCTACTCCTCCTCCTGCTCCTCCTCCTCCTCTGGTGCTTGCAGGTATAGGGCACAGGGCTGCATGGAGGCATCATGGCCGCCTCCTCTGGCATTTTTTTCACAAGGGGCCTCGGAGATGAAGCAGCAGCGGCTGTCAGGCTGTACACCCTGTTCCTCCTCAGGTGCTCATGTAAACAACCTCCACTGCAGGCCCTGTAACAAGAGAGCTCACTTTCCAGCTCACAGCACCACACGTTGTTCCTGTTAGAGATGCATCCTCTCCACGCAGGTTTCCCTTCTAATCGGGGGTGTCAAAGACAGGAGAGGGGGAGAGACAGAGAGGAGGAGGAGGAGGGAGAGCGCGGGAGCATTTCACAGGAGACGCCTGCGTTCACGGCTCTAAACTCTACATACGAGCAGCCGAGTGTCGCGGAGACGAGCTAACTGTCAATCAAGAGGCACCCGCCTGTGCAGGGCTCACATGGCAGGCGGCTGCAGGAAAAGACAATGTGCTCCCAGATCATTTACACACCCGAGTGAGAGAGAGTCGTACGTCTGCAACTGGAACAGATTGTTGTGTGTGTTTTGAAGGGTGGGAATTATTCGCTATACGAATGAATACATGTCTGTTATTTACGCAGCTGTGAGAGCTGTGCTGCTGCAGAGCTACAAGCCATGAAGGCGCTGACTCCTTCCGGGCCATAACAGGCAGGAGCGCCGGATCACCGCAGCCGGGCTCAGATAGTAGTGATCCTTATAAAGGCCGGCACAATAATCATCAAGGAATAGCAGGAAAATAGAGAAGAGAAAGCTGTATTTGACGTCACATAGGCTTCTCTGCTGAATGTGCAAAACATAAGGACTTTTTAAAGTAGCCAATAGTGTTGGTGCTGAATGTGCGTTACGCCCCCCGTCATGCAGCTAGATGTCCAACTAGCTGACTCCGCCCGACTGGGAGCTGCCAGTGAACACCGCTGATTAAATGTTAAAAGGACTTTCCAAACATGACCCGAGTGAGACCGAACACAGCATCTGACGACAGACCGACACCCGACAGAGGCCAGTTTGACCACAGGGAATACAGGTGGTTACTGAGCTAGCAGTAACTGTCTAACAGCAGCTCCAACAAGTCACGTTATCTGCCCATCAGGAAACCCCGTAAACCACCTCAGTGCTGGATTCCCTGTCGTCAAACTGGCCTCAGTTGGTCTCGGAGGCTGTGTTCGGTCTCCTTCCGGCCGTGTTCACCGGCTCCTGAACCCGGTACAGTTAGCATCAGTTAGCATCAGTTAGCGGTTACTTCAGCAACA
>JBBPCS010004237.1:0-11512 GCA_037974645.1 Hollardia meadi
CCCCCCCCCCCCCCCCCCCCCCCCCCCCCCCCCCCCCCCCACACAACCGAATGTGACACAAGCGTGACTTGGTCTACAAATTTTAATGCCCAACTGAAACCAAAGATGTTTTGGAATCAGCTTCTGTATATTAAGCCAAATGTCTAAAAAAAAACTTTTAAAAAACACGTCATCAAGGACATCATAAAGTGTTAAAGGAGACACAAACATCTGAACCAAATGAGGGAAAACTAAAAGACTATCAAGACTGATCTGTTGAGAAGAACGTAGGCAACAGTTGTGGTAAACTGCAATGTCTCTTAGGTCTCAAGTAGGTTTTACGTTTGAGAGCATGCATGCTAATGTAAGTGCACCCCTGAACTTTTTGCAAGTCAGTATGTCAAATCTGGTTGAATAAATAGTAATGCCAAATGATTTAGACTATGCTAAATATGCAAAACAAACAATATGCAGTAGTCTGCATCGATAGTCTGCCATCCCAATCTTTTCTAGTTCCATGAATTTGTGCAGGCAAAGGTGATATTGCACACCATTACTGTGTCCCAACATGATGGATTCATGGGTCCATGATGGATTGCAAGAGTGTCAGATAAATGGTTGTATACAACAGTTCAGCTTTGTTCCAAGGGAAGGTGAGCCCAGTCTTTTGTCATCTGTAGAAACCATCATGTCTCCTTTATGGCACTGGGAGGCTAAAAGGATAACTGGCTGAGGCACTGAGCGACTGAAACAGTTTTGTTTTTTTTGTTTCATGTATTCAACAAGGGCAAAAGATGGAACTGTCCTTTCATGGTGGGATTCCAGTTCCTGAGGCTTCAATGGCATGTTTTTTTATATTGTAATTCAGAAAGGAAATTTTCAAATATTTCATATTCTGCCTGAAAACCGAGGGAATTCATTTCATTCAGTAAAGGCGTATTTATGTAAAGAGTGCAGAATCAGAAGAGCTTTGATTAGAAAAACCATGACTGAAATATTAACTCATACATAACAAATGTCAGGAAACCTAGTAAACCCAACTAAAACTGCTTACAAATTAGGTTTTACCGTTCTTACACTTTTACACAATTTCTTGTTTGACATGTGATTCTACAAAGAAATTTAAATACAAACTTACAATCACTTTTAAAAAATATCTTGCAGCATAAAAACAAGCTGTAAAAAGTCATGGGATGTTAAAACATTTTCATGTCTAGACATCATTTTAAAACTCTTTCTGGTTGGATTAGCAACTACCTGTTCAATATAAATTAACTGAAGCCTTCATGTTCACTCACAGGACCCACAGATAGTCACAGGTTTACATGTCTTGTTCAAGTTAAAGCATAAAACATTAACAGCATCTAATTTAAACAAAATACTTTCAGTTCACGCTGAAGTGTCTGTCGCTCAGTATGAGCAGTGATATATAACAGCTACAGGAATGTGATGCACTGAACAGCAGAGCTGCTTCACATGTCTATCTGTTACTATCCAGGTTTTGACATCGGTAAAGGTTGAGTATCAGATCTCTGATTTCGTCTCGTTTCCTCCGCACCTGCTGCCGTGGAAACCAACGTTCTAGTTGTAGAGGGAGGTCGAAGTGCACCACAGGGTCCTGAGAGCACAAGCAGAAGTAATTTCCCCATTATTGTTTACATGTCTTAAAAACCTTATATATCCCACTGAGTTTTAATCCAATGTGACAAAGTTAAAGCTGTTGCTGATCCAATATCAACAAAATGGCAGACTATGTGAGCCCGAGAACGAGAGATGCTGACAAGTTCTTTACCTTTAAAAAACTCTCCACATACTGCAGCAGGTAGAGGCCACAGTCGCTGCTGTTGTCCTGAAGGGGAACTTTGCAGTGTGAGCTTTGCATCTGATCTGCACTGAAGTCCCTTGATGAACCGCGACGGACCTCCCATTCTGACTCCAAGTAGCTGAGGGACAAACACGCATTATCTTACATACACTTATAAACACACACGTGCAGCTACAGAAAGACGGATTAAGTGTCGTACTTACTCCCGTAAGAGTTTGAAGACTCGCTCATGAAGAGAACGTTTGAGGGAATCCATTACAAGAATACACGGCCTACAGGAAGGACAGGCATGACAGTTTTTCTTTGAAAATAACAACCACAATCCTCTTCTTCAGCTATAAGGCTTTTTTGCTTTAGCTTATCATTATGAAGTAAATATATATCGCAAGGTGTAATGGCTTAAGAAAAATGACACCATCCACGTTTAGATTGGTTCCTTTTAAGCCTCGCTTTCACTATGCTATTCATGTTGCCACCAGGCTGGATTTTTCGCAGAACAATTAAGGTGCACCAAGGAAGCACGCATCTCCACCACCCAATCACTGCTGTGTAGACTGCGCGAGATGGCAATGCTTGTATCCGGTATATTTTGGCTTCATTTTTGTACAATGGGAAATGCACCATCCTTTTTATTTATGTCAGGTGTCTCAAGGTGTTTATACTTATATTTAACTAAGAGCTATGAAACATAAATATACTAAATAATGGTGGAGATTGTTTTAAGATTTTGGTATGTATCAAATACAGAAGGCTTGACACATTTTGTCATTAGCGGGCTATATAGATTCACTGAAGCCATCTGTAAACAAAATAATTCAATATGGTCTACATAAAACATCTGGAATGATCAACATATCTGTGTGTTTAAATCAGGCACACAGTAACTGTGGACACATTATCTTGGGGGCTACATGTGAAAAACTGCACCACTTCTTATTATCATATATCAGGCAGTCACTGTACTGTGGCAGGTGAAGAGCATAACCCACCTCTTGGAAACAGTTTTCTTCTGGCAGGTTCTGTCTGTGCAGGTCTACAAACAAAGACAAAATCAGGCTGAGCAGATTTGGAAGGACAAAGAAAGACAAAACTGTCTGTTTCTTTTCTGTGAAATAAAAAAATATATATTGATATTCAGAGTGAGCATGTTACAGAATTTGTTCTTACCACTGGACCAGGTTTGGGGTCTTTAGTTGATTCTTCTTTAGTGTTTTCTAAAACACACAAAACCAACCATTACCTAGAGCTTTAAAATCACAAGGTAAGTAAATCAAGTGCATTAAATATACACCAAATATTGGATAATTGCAATTAAAAGCCAATGCATAGTGTTCCTTGATCCTGACAAAGGAGGCATCTATCATTTAGTCAAACATACCCGTCTCTGTGCCCATGTTGTCACAGTGGTTTAATGTGGGTGGTGTTTCTGCGTTATCATTTGGGCTTTTGGATCCTTGAGCCACCTCTTGATCCTGTAACTCGCTGGTTGCACCGTGGCTCTTTCCCATCTGTGAGTATGGACCATTCCAGGCCTCAGATTTTGCCTCATCCAGTCCAGGAAAGCAAATGACAACTAAATACCAATGAGCCCTAAAGAGACAACAGAGAAATGTGATATACTGTATAATGTAATATACCCCCCCAAAAAACCTCTGTATATTACACCTCTTCATGAATTTAACTCACTCCTGATTGACAGGCACAAACACAAAGTCCTTTTTGAAGATGTCCACATGGCGTGTCCATGTCTTCACCCGTTGGTGCCGCCTCTGCCTCTGACAGCTGAGTGCACACATAAATAAAAACAAGTTTAAACAGGTTTTACATCACCTAACATACATAAATAGCTGTACAGACTTCGGGAAGTTCAACTCTTCCGTCACTCTGGTCTACACCAGTTCTTGACCTCTAAATATACCGAACTTTGGAGTTTTTGTTAATCTCAAATATTAGGAATTGTGCACTAAAAGCACAGGGTTCTTATGGCCTACAGATAAAGAAGAAAAGACATTTTTGCTTCATTAAATAAAAAAATTATTAAACAGTCTCAGCAGCTAGCAATTAAAGTAATGTAAGACCCTGAGAGGAAAACGTGTAGGAACCGCACTGCTTAATGCTGAAATTTGTCAGTGGTCAAGTCAGTTTGTAACACTGTTGAAGGCTGTTAGTTTGGTATTATCTAAAATGCAAGGATAGGAGGAGCTTTTGTCACTGTCAGAGTCAAGGGAGCAGGGCTGTGGCTACTTCCTGGAAGCAGTGCATACCATTGCAGACCCAGAACACACTAAATTCTGAAAAGACTCAATAGTAAAGATTTGTTTTTCATTAATTTCTGCCCTCACTACTTACGCGTCCTTGGCGTTGCCTTCACTGGCATTGTCCCTCCGTGTCAGCTGCTTGTAAAAGAAGCTGCTGAATATGTGGGAGCGCTCGGTCACAGCAGCAGAAGCTTTATGGAGGAGGTATCTGGTTCAAGAAATACACCAACACAATAAATTCAAAACTGGTTCTCTTCTCCACAACGAGCCAAAGTAAACTTTTAAAGCCTTTTGTTTTAAAAGGGGTCACTCACTTGAGGTAAAAATCAATGATAACATCATTAAGAAACTGCCCACTGTCAAGGCACTGCAGGTCCTCCATTGTAACAGTTATCCCTCCTTTCAATGGCGGAGGAGGAAACTGGATTAACCTAAGCAGAGGTGGAAGAATGAAAGATTTGAATCTGATTATCTGCAAGCGGAGGTAGACTGCAACAGTTACAATTTCAAGCATATCTGGCAATGGCCACCCCCTTAAATACAGTTGTTCCATTATGTCCAATATAAAATTCAGTGTCTCATCTATCAGTTACAGTTGGATCTGTGCATCCATACTTTTTTATTTTATCATATTTTTATTCCTGAGATTGAATCTTGCATGAGAATCTACATATGGGATAATGTAGGTTACTTGCCTGTGAGCCAGGCCCTGATGTTTATATTTAGTCCAGCTGGAGTCTGGTTTACACAGGGACACAGAGTAGGATCCTTTGGTTCTACGATGGCACAGTGTGTATATAGGAGTCGGTTCCTCCGTTTTCTTCTGTGGGAGGAAATGTATACCACAGGAGCAAAATTTGCAATGTAATCATTTACCTTTGGCGAGATCACATAGAGTAGATGACCCAACCAAGGCGGTCAGGAAACACAAAGTCTGAGGGGTCACAAGATGATTAACAGGAGATAAAAGAAGACAAATCCTTTTCTTCTACCCACAGTTTTGCTTATTTTTACACATTTTCCTCTATTTTTTCTTTTGGTTTTGTGAGTTCGTAGGTTTTTATTTTTGGGACACTGTAATGATTTAAATATAGCAAAGAAAATCACTCTTATTCAACTCATCACAACCATTAAACATATACATTCCCTGGTGAGATAGATACTGCTATGTTTTAAGAGGTCACAAGCCAAAAAAGTTGGGGACAACTTACCTCAGACGGAGGTTCAAGCTCTTGTTCTTTCTGATCCTCCTCTGGTTTGAGTTGTGTTCCTGTTTCCTGTTCTGTCTCCAGCTCCAGTATTGTCCCTTTCTGTGAATCACCTTCCAGTTGGATGGGTGGTGTGGTGTTTTTGTCTGCATCAGGAAGTAGACCATCTTGGTCTATGTTAAGCTTAGGGTCAGTGTTCTCCACACCCAGCAGAGACAGCAGGTGAGAGTCCAGTCCAGTTCTTTTAACCAGCTCTATGCTATCAGCCAGAGAAAGAACAGGAGTGTGGAAGTCTTCCAAATTACTAACTCCATCTGCATAATGAGGAACAATGGATTCTGTATCTGCAAGACTTTTGAGACAGTCAATGTCCAGGATTGAACGAAATAAAGCTCCCTCCATTCCCTCCAGTGGATCTCTCAGAGTCAGCAAGATGAAGGGGCTCACCTTGCCTGTTAAAATAAATAAAAAATCCTAACATTAGCTTATCAAACAATATTGACATTTATGTCATGTAGATTAAATTTACCAATTAAAAAAAAAAAAAACACTTGACAAAGTTGCCAACAGTTTAGTGCCAAACTAGTCTGCATCCATTAAAGATTAACCCTTCTTTCTGCTTTGACTTGTGAACAGAATATAAGTTTTGTTTTACATCTTAGCTCTGTTCTTCATAAGCATACCACTTTCTACGAAAATACAGTCATGGAGATGTACAGTGAATGCATGTTGAGCTATTGACTCCAAGTGTACTTGTATCTGCAGTGTGAGCCTTCTTACCAGTGTTAGTGGTTTCATCATGTTCAACACACAGCTTGAGGAGTTCCCGCTGTACTACAGCAGCAGCAGTTTGCGACACATATAGTAAAAGGACAGCAGGAGGGGAGAGTTCCTCGTCACACTTTAAATGAAGCTCCTGGGCCTCCATTTCTTGCTGCTCCCACACACTGTACCTCCGCAGCTCTTTACGCTCAAAGGTTAACATCACCTCCAACTGTTCACTAATGTCTGGAGACAAGAGGAGGGCCGGTTAGCTTAGCAGTTTACAGTGATGGTATGAAACTATGAACACTGCACAGGGCTTGGTGCCCATAACTTTATCATTTTAGTGTAATTGAACACTTTTTTCAGATCTAAAACAATACTAAGAGTCTACAGCCATGCTAGCAACTCTGTGAGACTGGTAACATGGTAAATATTACCTGCTTAACATGCTGATGTTAAGCAGGTAATATTTACCATGTTAACCATCTTTGTTTAGCCTGTTAGCATGCCAACATTTGACGATTAGCACTAAACAAAGGTGAGCTAAGGCTGATAGATATGTCATTAGTTTTGTAAGTATCTGGTCAAAGAATCAAAATATTTTGACAAACTAAAATTTTGGCATGAAGTCATATGGATTCATCCTCTGTAAAACATAAATGTCTGTAAAACATTTTAATGGCAATCTATCCAAACTTTTTTGACATATTTTACTCTGGACCAAAGTAGTGAAACTACTGACCAGCCGACAGACAGACACACAGACCTTGTCATTTGCCGTGTTACTAGCATGATTAAAATAGTAATTTTGCTGTGTAAAAAAAGTTTGATTGCAGAGCTTGAATGACTACATCCTGTAAAATCTAGCAAAACTTTCTGATGGCTAGGATAAAGTCTGACATATTTTTCTTTCAAGATTATTTAGATGCGACTTGTTTTTCAGAAACAAACGTGTACTTGTTGTGAAAATGCTACTAATTACGAATGTTGCTCAGTTAGTCCAAAACATTTAACAGAACTAACATGCAATCTATTTTGTTTAACAATCTCAATGAATTTACACCTTAGTTCCCTGAAGGGGTGATTTTACAGGCTTCAGGGTCTAATCCAGGAATACTATAAACTTCAGCATCTGAAATAGATCACTAAGCTGAGTGGATAGCATGTAGACAGCATGACCAAAACAAAATGAGATAGGTTTCTCTTGAGTCTAATTTTATACAACCCAGACCAAAGGTCACAGGCAGGCCACAGCTTCTCTACAATACTGTGATTATACAACTGAAAAGTATTCACAGCATTACCTTTTAGTGGGATGATGATATTTTGGTCTGCTATCTGTAAAAGGACAGTAAAAAAAAAGTGTGTTACAGTGAACGTAATGCCGTCAGCAACGCATGTATTGGTTGTTTGTATAGGTTACCATGATTTCTCCATTTGATTTCCCGTGGTAAGCTCCACAGTGCAGGGTGGAAAAGGCCACACCAGTGCAGGGGTAGTCCATACTGGGGATGAAAGAAACTGCCCCTGGAGGAAGATCTTCTACAACTACATGCAACAGCTGCAGCACAAAAACATACGTACACGGTGTGGAGAAAGAGGTGCAAACAAGGAAGTTGGTCAGCAGGTAAGACAGGTACACATCAGTACAACAAAAGGAAGTCAGTGAACAGGTAAGATGGGTACACATATCACAACAATAAGCCCCATAGTACAATAAGACTGAGCTGTAAGGTTAAGCAATATGGTTGAAACCAATATTAATGTAACAGCAATAACATTATTTTTCCTATTTTAAAGCCACTATGTGGAGAATTGGAAAATTCCCTACTTTGGCGCTATTCTAGTGGCAGTCCAGATATTGACAGCATAGTTGACAGCAATGCATGCTGTGTGATGTATGGCTCAGCAAGTTTGTAGACCTATATAACGTATTTCCTCTGCTCAGAATCTATATCTCACAGAAGAACATCATCTGGAAAAGAATTAGTGAAAGGGCAGCACTGTTAATAGCTGGTTTTAATCCAAAACATAACCTCCTCCGGAACAGGTTATGTGATCTAACCAGGTTAAAAGAGAGCTACCTTCGTGACATTGCAACCCTGGCTTTAGACTCGACATACCACTCTACCCCATTACTCTCACTTCGTAGTACACCCCTCAGGTCTCTCTGCCCCCGTTTTAAAACGCAACTAAACTTTGGGGTTCTGGGAGACACTATACTGCAGACATGAAGGCACTTTAATGAAGAAACTTTTGGTTTATCTTTTACAGTTTGTGACAAATTGCTACAGGCAAGGGATTTTTTTCAACACCACCAATCACCATAGTGCTAAAAACTATTAACTAGCTGAGAATAAACTGAATTTTCCTTTTAATATATTAAAAGACATGTCTGCTCTGCTCTCATCAGTGTCTGTTGTATTGATGAGGTACAGTGTGGATCAAATATAATACAGGGACACATTTTGCCAACCTGCATGTCCTCTATGTCAGGAGCTTCTTGCTGTTTAGCTTCCTGTAGAGATTCTCCCTGTATTACAGCGTCTTCCACAGTGACCAGTGTATGGACTGCTGGGCTGCAGTGCTGAGAAATGTCACAGCTCTCCTCATCGTCACTGGACAGTACAACTGAAATACAAGCATGAAGAACACATCACTTGGGAATTATACTATGTTACTGCTTTCAAAGACAAGCGCACTCCCTAGAATATAGATGCTGCTAGTTGAGAAGATAAGGGAGAAGTGTAATGGGCCTTTAGGGAGAGTGAAGACCGTAGTAATCCTGGAACAGCCACGTGGGTTGTATAAAAAGAGAAAATAATAGAAACACCTCTCTGTATAATGCACTAAAGTTCAAAAGCACCACAAACTGCAGCCTCAAAAATGACCATGCACAACAGCAACTTGTGCATTTACAGCCATGTTTGCTTACCTAGTAAGTATTGAGTACTAATTAAAGCCCAACTGATAAAATGGATAATATGAGTTTATAACATACTGTATATTTTGGTACTGGTATAAATGCTGGCCAATGAGACATGTTGGCACTGGCAGTATAGAAACTCTTAGCAGCACTTAGAAGCTTATTTTACAACTTTAAAGTCTGTCGTTCAGTACATATCTTTGTCGCAATTTTAATATATAACCACACTTCAATTTCAAAATGTTTGCTTATGTGTTAAGGTAAAAAAGGAATAGTAGCCCATATAGCATTTTTTTTTTTTTTTACTCTCAAATATAATCTGCCTCAAAAACCAATGGAGACTTATGGAGTACACAGCTGCCGTCCATCTCATAACATTTGGGCTTCGGGTGTTTGAATACTGTACCTGTGAGTTCTGATGCATTAGTTGGAAGATTATGTTTTAATGTAGGAATCAACTTTATTTAGCCTGTTCTCCCAAAGGCCAGTTTTGGAAACAGTCACCAGAAACTAAGTGCTCAACTTTAAAATCTGATGCTTTTTGTTTATCTACTGATATAAGGCTCAAGCACACAACCTTCAAAATGGTATCTAACCACCTGAGCAACTGTTTCCTGTTTCCTCACAGATAAATTCAAACCCAGTTTCAGCAGCAGAATGCATCCAGTGTTGGTGTACTCACTGGGTTCAGAGGGGCTGGTTTTGGTTGTGTTGTCCTGGCTAGGTGATAGGCTGTGTCTGGGAGTACCAATAAAGTCTCCAGCCTCCAAGTTAGGACTGATGATTGGGACCAGAACATCTGTTGGATCATCTGCTCCCACAGTGAACTGAACAATGCTATGGTCCAGGTTCTCTAAATCTCCGTCTTCTCCCCTTTCTTCCAGACAAATGTGTGTAAGGGCTGGTCCTCCTTCTCTCCCGTCTTCTCCACTTTCTTCCAGACAAATGCGTGTAGGGATTGTTCCTCCTTCTCTTCCATCTTCTCCACTGAGGCGAAGCACACTCTCACGGTGGCGTTTGGGGCTACCAGTTCCATTGCACTGGGATCCTGCATGCCTTCTTTTCCTCTTCTGTTGAGACAACACAGAATTAATTACTTTACAACATGTGGGTTCACCAGAAAAGTACAGCACAAATTAGAATCTCATCTCATGTTCAAATGTAGGACAGGAAGACTTGGGAGAAATATCTTTAGGGCCTGTGTCCTTTTTTCTGAACGCCAGCGTCTTTTTTTCAAATGTTTCAATTATGACTAAGTATATACAGTGGCATGAGGCCGCCTACAGAAAAAGCACTATGCCTCTTGTAGGAGAGGGTTTTGTTTGGATAAAGTTTACTCCTTTGTGAGACTGTGAGTTTTGAACCATTCTCTGTGACTCTGTATGGCACTCACCAAACTGTTCAGTACATCTTTTTCCGGATCAGTCCATCTTTCCTTGATGCTA
Organism: Hollardia meadi; assembly: GCA_037974645.1. NCBI lineage: Eukaryota > Metazoa > Chordata > Actinopteri > Tetraodontiformes > Triacanthodidae > Hollardia > Hollardia meadi. The sequence continues at coordinate 10,407 of JBBPCS010004237.1, forward strand.
GCTGGAGAGAACTCATCACAACTGCCTGTGTCCTCGGCAGGCTCCCAGCTCACTGAAAACCCACAATCTGTATGAGCCAGGGAAACAGTGGTCATGCTAATGTAAAAATATACAAAACAAATTGACAATTACTACTACTACTTTGAGAAAATGGAAAAAATGGCTAAATTATGAACTGAGATGTATTGTAGGGGACAAGCTGAGTAAATCCTTCAACCAAAGCCAACATCAGAATATCCAGTGAAGTACAATGGAGGTGGAGGGCAGCATGACATCAGCAACCATGTGCCTCTTAATTTCTTCATGTATACACACCAACAACTTCAGCGAATTTGTAGTCCTCTACGTGGTCCTTGCCTATTGTCACCTCGTCAATATCTCTTTCTTCTTTTTCCACTTCGTCGTCAACATTTTGTAATCTTCTCCGGAGCCGTGACCTAAAGACATTAAAGAATTAACACCATATTCTGATTATGCTTCATACACTTTCTCATTTTTAGCATTAAGTAGTATAAAAATCTTTATAAACTTAAATTGTACCTAATCACAAAATTTCCAAAACTTAACACAAACAAATGCAGAAACATGTGAGCTAGAATCTCATGTTGTGAAATCTTAAAAATCCTTAAACTGATCGGAAAAAAAATAGAAGAAATTTTTGTTGATTATTTACAGGTCTTTATGAGAAACCATCACATTATCCTGACTTTTAAAATACCAAAAAATAAATACCAAAAATAACATTGGCATTGGCCGACTATATCAGTCGGAATTCTCCTCCTCTTTCGCTATCTGCGTGTTACCGTTTTCAAAGTCCCCGTTGAAATGAGAAACAACAACCTCCGAGCTGCAACCTACACGCTGAAAATGGCAACTTTTGAGGACGATTTGGATCGTGCAACAAGGCAGGCATGTTTGTTTTTTTTGGTGAATGAATGTAAAGATATACAGAGAATATGTTTTGAACATTTGCTTTCTAAGAGGGACGTACTTGCATGTTTGCCCACCGGTTACGGAAAAATGTTCATCTTCCAAGCGTGGCCTATCGTCTGCAGTGAACTAGCAAAGGTAACGCTAAACAAAGAGAGATGGTGTGAAAATGCCAT
>JBBPCS010004238.1:0-11511 GCA_037974645.1 Hollardia meadi
ACAGAGGAGATCCTCAGGAAGTGTCAACAACGGCAGTATCTCCTGAGGAAGCTCAGCTCGTTTGGGGTCAACAAGGATATTCTCACCACCTTCTTCTCCTTCATCGAGAGTGTCATGACATTCTCCATAACCTGCTGGTTCCACTCCATCAGCCTGCAAAACAGAAACTGTCTGCAGAGCACACTCAAAGTGTTCTCCAAAATCATTGGACTGACGCTCTGTTCCCGGCGTTTGAGTGGCTCCCCTCAGGACGCCGGCTCCGCTGTCCTAACTGCAGGACACAGAGGAGAAGGGCAAACTTTGTTCCCGAGGCTGTTCTGCTCCTCAACTCCCAACCATCCCTCCACCCTCCACCACCCTGCTCACCCAGCTCATGACACCCCCCACCCCCATATACTCTCTCCCCTTGTACTGCCGGACACTCACTGAAAGCACACTGTTTTTAAGTACTTCTGCTACCTCATGATGGACACATACTTCACTATTAACATGCACCTTAAACTGTAATATAGCTTTTGTATATTTAAGTTATTATTGCCATAATGCACCTTATATTATATTATTGCTGTATCTCTGTTGTATTTATTCCACTCTACCGGTTTATAGATTTCTTCATATCTGTCTGTATATTTACCCACAGTCATACTTGCTTATAGATTATTCATTACCTGTTTATATATTCATTTAGAGTCAGTACCAGTTTATATATATATATATTCTCATTTCATACCTGTTTACATACATATACACATATATTTATCTTCACGTTTTGTTTTGTTTTTTAAATTAAAAAAATGTATTTACACTGATGCTGCTCATGTTTCAAGATGCTGCTCATGTTTGTTTACTTGCAGTTACATTTGCACTGATGCTGTTTTTTTCACATGGCATCATCTTAAGCTGTACAGTTTGCTTGCTTTGTTTGTGTCTCCATTATCCTTATTCTTGTACAGCTACTCTGTGTGCCTTTTAATTGCCCCCTGGGGACAAATAAAGTTTCTTGAAGTGAATTGAATTGAACTCCACTATAGGGGCTGGTATGTCCAAAAGGGCTTTCTGGGGTCCCAGCTCTTGCTCTCTGTCAGGGTCGCTTAGGGTGTTATGCAGGAAGTGATCTACCTCTTCCTTGGAGCAGGCAAGACAACCACTGCGCTTCTGTCCTAACAACTGCTTTGTAAAGCCGAAGGGGTCAGCTATGAATGCAATTCGCTTCCTGGCTCTCTCCATCCTTCGTCTCCTGTGCCATTTAGCTCTACGCAGGGTCATGAGTTTCTTCCTGATGATATAGTGGAGCTCCGTAAGTGGTGGTTTCTCCTCCTCAGTTGCTGCCTTGAACTGTCTTGCCAGCATCCGAAGCTCTTGCCGCAGTTGGTGGATCTTCTCTGCCCTTCGATTCATGTTGTAGATGGATCTGGTCGTCTTGTGCTCCTCGACACCAAACCTCTCTGCCGCAAAGCTGACAATGATGGTGGTCAAAGTCTGGAGTCGTCTGTCTACATCTCCTTTTCCTGTTGAGTTGACGATTCTGGTTGCATCCTCATCAAACTGGTGCCACAGCCTGTGCTGTTTTGCTGGAGGCCACTTGATCCGATGCTGCTGAACTACTTTGCTAGGAGCTGGAGAGCTAAACACTTGGAGGTTCTGGGCTCTGTGAGGTGTCTCCGGTCCTCCCTAATGGGGTGCTCACCCCCCCCCCCCCCTCCCCTCTCGGGCTCCCCTAGGGGTATGTCTCTGTAGGTCGATCTGTAGCTTTGTTGGGTTCTTCCTCACGCAAGATGTAGGTTGGGCTGCTACCCCTTCCTGCCCCGGTTGCAGTCTTTCTGTGCTGTCCACTGTCTCTCCAGTTGTCGACCCAAGACCTTCTCAAGGCAAAGAAATGGGATATTCTTCAGTGGCCAAGTCAATCACCTGATCTCAACCCAATAGAACATGCTTTTCAGTTACTGAAGACAAAACTGAAGGCAGATAGACCTACAAACAAGCAGCAACTGAAGGCAGCTGCACTAAAGGCAAAGGAAACTCAGCATTTGTTGATATCCATGGGTCACAGACTTCAGGCAGTCATTGACAGCAAAGGTTATTTCATCCAAGTATTAAAAACAATCCTTATATTTATAATTATGTTAGTCTGTCCAATTATTTTGAGTCTCTGAAAATGGGGGACTATGTGTAAAAACATCTGTAATTCCTAAAAGGTTAATGTAATACTTTTGTTGAACCCCTTGAATTAAAGCTGAAAGTCTACACTTCAATCACATCTTGATTGCTTAATTTCAAATCCATTGTGGTGGTGTACAGAGGCAATATTACAAAAATTGTGTCACTGTCCAAATACTTATGTACCTGACTGTACATGTAACTACTGTCCAGCAGATTTTAGTGCATTAGCTGTACTGTAAGCAGAGACATCATAAACAAATATATCCCTGAAATGCACCTACCACTGTCAGAAAGGGGTGACATATTGGGTGGCACCCTAACAACAACTTCATCATCCTCGCTGAGATGTCCACTGGGGTTCAACATGTAGACGTAGGGTTTTCCCTCTTATTGGCTTGATGCCATTCTTGGTCCTGGTCATGATCCCAACAGAAATCTAGATCAGAATTCATAGTGGAAGAAAACTGACAAAGACTGTTGTGTCTGACAACATCTTCACAATGTCTAACATCAATATTAACTTACCTTAACTGTTTTCTTTGATTTCGTTTTGCTTTTTGAGAATGTCTTACTCTCCATCTCTTTTAGTTCTCTGTATTTCATGAACTGGTGAACAGCTGACTTTGCCGAATGGCACATACATCAGTCACTGACACACACACACGCACGCACGCACACACAATCAGATTGATTAAAGGTAGCTCCTATAATTTGATGGGGTTTGGGTATTTACACCATGTTGGCTGACAGCTAAAAACATATATAACAGGACAGTAGATAATATACAGTAAGCTCACTAGGATACTAGTGCTTTACTAGATACTTTTCTTGGCATTGTTTGAATTGGCAGGAAATAAGCAACATGCAGAGGTTAGGTTAAGAACAGATATCTGCCACAGTCTAATATCTGCCTCATGTCATCACGATATTAAAATAAAGAGAAAAAATGTACATGTTAGTTCATTTTTCAATACCACTGACGAGTAGCCGACTTCAATAATAACTCTGGTGTGTTTGCAGTGCACCTGTTGTCAAATTGATGACGGTGTTTTCTTAATTTGCTAGTGTTTCGTCTATTTGCATGCGTTTTCTTAAGTTGCAGTGCATTGAGGTCTCTCTGCCTCTGTAGAATTTGCCCTCGCAGTGAAAAACACAGTGTCTCCTCGACATGGCGATACCTCTAACAAAACTCTTCCCGGTCATGGCATACCAAAATACAGCTCTACCCAAGGGAGTGCCAGACTGGCCATAAGGCGTGCATTATGCAAAGTGTGACATAGTGATGTAAGAAAGTCACAGAAGGAAAGGCAAAACTACTGATGAGGCGTTTCAGGCACTTCAGGGGCAGTGTTTTTTGTGTAAGGAACTCCCTTTGCCTGGCTTTTCAACTTAGCAGACCTTGTACATGCACACAAAGATATGTAACTCACTAAAGGTAATGGAAAACCCCAAAATGCATAATATATCCTCTTTAACAAATCAGAGGATTATCTTAATTATCTTGCAATTATCTCTATACTTCATCCTTTAGTTTATCTAAAATTTTCAATGACAAAATCTAGAGATGTTTGAGCAGCAAGGTTAAGGGCACAAGTTTTACACAGTTGCGAACAGTATGTGATCGATCATGTAATAATTCTATAATTTAAGTAGACAACAAGATAAACTGGGGCAAATCAGCTGAGCAATGTTCATTTTATTAAAATTTTGTCACTTTTACAATTTTTTCACATGCAATAAGAACATTAAGCGATGTACAGTTAAAAAGGACGAGAGATTAAAAATGTCTATAATTTTAATATAATTCTATACACACTTTAAATGCCTATTAACCCAAACATTAAGTTTCAACAAGCAAACATGTAGGCAAAATGTCTACATACAAAGTAGTCTAGTTCTTACTGTTAAGTCAATTTTGTTTTTCATTCCAACTGATCAGCAGAGTGGGAGAAGCACGAGAGAGGGTCAAAAGGAGGTGGGACAGGACCTCTATCAGAGAGGGATCAATGGAAGCTCATAGTTCGACCAGCTGTTCTATTGATCCCATCAGTCAGCATAGTGAGGCTGATATAAATATGCACACAAGTAAATTAAAGTAAATTGTGTGTATCAGTGTGTGCAAATATGCAAACACAATTTACACACAATTTACTGCTAATTTGCCTCGTAGTGGCAAAGGTGTTCATGTTTAAGAAAGAGTGGGAGGACTGTTAATGAAAGGCGATCTCAGACTCTTTACAGGGGAGATGAGCGCAGGGCATCGCAAGCTCCAGCAGCTAGGAAGGAAAGGGTTTGTGCATGTTGAAATAGACGCTGTAGGAGAACACACACACACACACACACACACACAATCTAAAGCGCACAGTCTAAAGTCTATGGCGCAAATGCATTTAGGGCATGTCCATCTCAATTTTGCTAGTTAAACAGCGCATAATCTGGGCGCAAAGTAGAGTGCAAGGCACAAAGGGGTTGTATTTATTCCCTCGATTATTTATAGGTGTGTTTGGGGGCGTAACATAAATTAAACCACTCCCATTCCCTTTAAAAATCCAGGTGTGTCTGCTCAGGGCGCATTGCTATTTAAACAGCGGCACTCTTCTTGTTGAGAGTATGTGGCCAGTGGACCCTCTGCCTCCACCGTCTCCCAATACACTGTCCCATCAACAACTCCATTTGATTGCATATGGACAAATGCATTGATCTTTAACTGAGGAAGAGGAGGGCTGCTGCACGTCGCTGTGTGTGTTATAGAGCGGATTGCAGTCCATAGATTGGGTCATAAAAACTATCATTCTGATTAACAGCAGATGGTGGATTAATACATCATTAATGAGGAAAATATTAATTACATTATCTGCAGTGATCCCACAGAAGCAGAGATGATACATGTCTCTCTCTCTCACTCCCGATGGAGCGGCTTAAATTCATTGATATTTAAATCTCTCGACACGCCAACAGGACCGGTCAGGATCTAATGTAAATTACTGTTCTGTGTTCTTCTACACATCCAAAAGATCACACACAGTCGTGGGTCAGATCCAGGTTTTGAATTAAAACTCAAAATGGAGAGTTTCCTGTCCTGCCAAGTTCATAGTTTAGTTTTGCTGCTTAAGTGTCCCGCGATATTTGCTGAAGTGACATTTTTTTCTTTTTTTTGGCACATGTGCCACAAGAGTGGCAGGAAGTTACAGCAGCTCCAGACTCATTTCGTGCTTTTTAGTGTTTTTTGGTGTTCTTTTGTGCACTAATCTCCCTCATTCGTGTACAACTGGTGGAACTTCTTCTTTTCTTTTTACTTATCATTGGACTTTTAAAAACTTCATCAGGTGACCCATTCAGTCATGGCTCCATTGTATACACTTGGGAGCCCTGTGCAACGCGAGTTTACTCCCCGAGGAAAGATCGGAAATCCCCGAGGAATTAAGGAGAAGGAAGAGGGGATGCAGAGCTGGAGCAAAGCATCGGGAGAGGAAAAGACGGGACCACCTGTACCGTCTGTTATTATGGGGAACGTAAGATCTCTCCCTAATAAGATGGGAGAGCTAATGGCGCTAACCAGACTGCAGTGAGAGTACAGAGAGTGTAGCTTGATGTGCTTCACTGAGACTTGGCTGAATGAGCTCACACTGGACTCACTCGTAACTGGACGGATTTCAACTCGTCAGAGCTGACAGGAGAGCAAAGGACAGCGGTAAGAGGAAAGGTGGGGGGATAGCAATGTTTGTGAACGAGAGATGGTGTAACCTGGAACACATCAGTGTTAAAGAGCAGCGCTGCACAAGAGACATCAAGCTGCTAGCAGTTAGCATTCGGCCATATTACATCCCGCGGGAGTTCTTGCATGTTATCGCGATAACTGTGTACATCCCTTACAACTTACACATTGTTGTATCACAGCTGCCGACATCGCACCCCCAGTCCCTCTTCCTCATGTCCGGAGACTTCAATCATGTTTCTCTGTCAAATGCCACACCAGGGACAATAAAAAAAATCGGACTTACTGTATGCTAACACCAAGGATGCATACAGCTCTGCACCCCTCCCCCCACTGGGCCACTCTAATCACAACCTCGTTCATCTGCTCCCTGCCTTCATACCTATTGTGAACAAACAACCCCCAACCACTAGGTATGTGAGGAAATGGTCTGAGGAGCCCAGTATAGCGCTGTGGGACTGCTTTGACACCACCGACTAGGTTTTGCTGTGTGGGCCACACGGGGAGGACGTTGACAGTTTAACCCACTGCATCACGGACTACATAAACTTCTACGTGGAGAACACTGTTCCTACCAAGAAGGTACGGTGCTTCCCTAACAATAAACCCTGGGTCACCCCTGAGCTGAAAGCTGTCTGAATGAGAAGAAGAGGGTTTTTAGATCAAGGGACAAAGAGGAGAGGACGGGCTTGCAAAAGGAACTAAGAAGGGAGATAAGTAAGGGCAAGGACGGCTACAGGAGGAAGCTGGAGGACCACCTACAACAGAACAACATGGGAGAGGTGTGGAGAGGCCTGAAAACCATCTCTGGACACAGCAGGGACAGTGGGAGTGGCCCAGAATCTGGAGACCGGGAGTGGGCATATTAACTGAATTAATTTTTTTAAGAGATTTGATTCCACTCACAGACCAGTCAGCGTCACAACCATACCCTCTCAGGTAGACCTCCCCCTCCCCCTCCAGAGACTCTGGAACATCAGCAGCACCCTCTTCACACCTTTCAACTCCACTCCACTCAACACTCACAGGATTTACACCCCCTTCCCCCCACCACCGTCAACTGGAGCAACCCCCACTCACCCCTCCAGCCTCTCCATAACAGCTGATCAGGTGAGAAGGGAGCTGAAGAAGATCAAGGCGTCCTGATGGCATCAGCTCCAGGCTCCTTAAGGACTGTGCAGATCAGCTTTGTGGGGTCCTTCTGTACATCTTCAACCTCAGCCTCAGTTTGGAGAGAGTTTGTGTCCTGTGTAAAACTTCCTGTGTGGTTCCGGTTCCAAAGACAGCACACCCCAGGGAGCCCAACCACTTCAGACCTGTAGCCTTAACTTCTCACCTAATGAAGACCATGGACGGGATCATTCTCAACCACCTCCGACCCCTGGTGAGCTCAGCACTGGACCCCCTGCAATTTGCTTACCAAGCTGGCATTGGTGTGGAGGTCGCAGTCATCTACTTACTGCACAGAACCTTCACACAACTGGAGAACACTGGGAGCACTGTAAGGGTAATGTTTTGACTTTTCCAGTACCTTCAACACATTACAGCCATCACTGCTCAGGGGAAAGCTGGAAGGTGCTGGAGTAGACTGCCATCTTGCTGCTTGGACTATCGACAGACCACGGTATGTGTGGCTTTGTAACTGTGTGTCTGATATGGTGGTCTGCAGCACGGCGGTTCCTCAGAATACGGTACTCCCTGTACACATCGGACTTCAGACACAACGTGGACTACTGTCACCTCCAGAAGTTCTCCGATGATACTGCCATCGTTGGACGTGTCAGAAGTTAACGAACTGGAATACAGGGAGGTCATCACAAACTTTGTTGACTGGTGTGAACACAACCACCTTCGCATCAATGCCAGTAAGACAAAGGAGATGGTGGTTGACTTCTGCAAGAAGGTGCCCCAGACTACATCCATGAACATCCAGGGTTTGGACATCAATCGTGGGAGAGTACAAATACCTGGGTGTTCACGTCAATAACAAACTGGACTGGACCACAGATGTCCTGTACTTAAAGGGTCAAAGTCGCCTACATCTGCTGAGGAGACTGCAATCCTTGTGCAGGACACTGTTAAAGACATTTTATGACACTGTGGTAGCATCCGCTATCTTCTATGCCGTGGTCTGCTGGGGCTGTGGAGGCACAGAGAGGGACAGGAAAAGACTGAACAAGCTGGTCAGGAGGGCCAGCTCAGTCCTGGACTGTCTCCTGGACTCCATGGAGGAGGTGAGTGAGAGGAGGATGCTGGCCAAGCTGACATCCATCATGGGCAACACCTCTCACCCTCTGCATGAGACTGTAGAAGCCTTAATCAGCTCCTTCAGGAACAGACTGCTGCACCCACAGTGCAAGGACTCATTCATTCCAACTGCTATTAGACTGTTCAACACCAGCACGTCTTAATGTAGCATCTTTGATCACTTAACATGCAGTTACTTTGCACTATTTATTATACCTGGTTGTATAGTGTACATCATCCCATTATATATATATATATATATATATATATACCCGTATTCATATTTACTCTGCTGTGCAATGATATTTATATTTACTCTGCTGTGCAATAATTTTTTTATCCCTGGTTGTATAGTGTACATCCCATTTTATAACTGTATTTATATTTAGTCTGCTGTGCAATAATACTTATATTTATTCATACTGTGAAACAATATTTATGCATAATGTCACTACACGCAATGTCTGTATTACATCTGTCCAGTAATTATTTCAAGTGAAAAGTGTATATAGTGTATATAGACATGGTGATTTATAGTTCTTGCCTGTTTTTTATATTGGACTTTATATACTTATTCTTTGCACTCGTTACTTTCTACCTGCACTGTCAATTCTTGAGCTGCTGTAACAGGTGAATTTCCCCGGTGTGGGGTCAATAAAGTTTATCTTATCTTATTAGTACAGCATGCATGGAAACATTTAAAATGACTGAAAGCAGCCTCTCTAAGTCTGTCAAACTGGGCATCATTGGGTAACAAGCAGAGTGTATGCATGGTGTGAAGCCACATCTTACTAACTGAATAACGCACCCTCTAAATAGGAGGAATAATACTGCGCCATTGACTTTAGACCAGGTTTTTGTTGGTCAATTGCAGAATCGTTTTCTCCTGCTTCAAGATAGGAATGCGGCAACAATGCACCTGACCACTCCTCATTTTAAGAGGCTCATGGGTGCACAGATGGGCGCAAGTATATTTGCTACTTACACAATGTGGGTGCTGGGCATGAAAATGACAACTGCGTCGGTCGGAAACTAGGAATAACGCTTGTGCTGCGCTGTGCAACGCTTTGCGCCAGGCGCAAGATAGAGCCCAAAAACAACAGGTTAGGTTGCGTTTTCGATCCCCACATGAGGTCTAAGACAGGCTCATGGCATTCATATAGTCACTGTTGTTCCAAATGCTGTGTGTGTCATTTCACAGAGGAGTGATATGAGTCATACTGCACAAGATCACATGTTTTTTGCAGACCACATTGCACAGTGCTTATTCGCTGAGGGACAGTACACAGCAGCTAAACATTACTGAACTCTGTCACGCTAACAGAGTGAAGGCTCCTGTAAAACAGTAAATATAACAGTCTATTTCCTTCTGGCCTGGACAAAGGCCAGTCTACAGACTTGATACAGCTCAGACCAATGTATATAATCTGATACAGAAAATGGGTCATCACATTGTGACAAGTCTCTGTGTCAAAGTCAGACATGTTTGCAATGAATGTGTGAGATAGGAAGTGAGTGTGTGTGCTTGTGTGTGCACATGTGTGTTCTTGCTTGTATCAGTCTTAGGCACTGGAAAGCATTGTAGATGTAAAGATCTGCTGCAGTATTTGCGGGATCTGCTTGGTGTCCATGGCAACGAAGGATCTCCCTGCTGGCAGGGTCTTTTGGAGTCTGAAACAAAGGGGGGGAAACAAAAGATAGAAGTTTGAGGTTAAACGGAGGGACTGAACTTCAGCAACAGAAGCCTTTCCCAAACGAGAAAGACAGACACATACTTGTTTGCTGTGTGAATTGGTACTCAACATTTCCACTGACTGAGTACAGTGTGTATGAATGAAGGGCCATCATTCATGGGGTGGAACAAGACAACACAGCCACTTCTACTGTGCTTCAGTCCTCTACTGATGGCACTCTGTCTTTGTTCTTTCCCCTCATTTGCTTACACATTCCTCTTTTCCATTTAGCAGTGTTTCCTCTAAATGAGGACACACACAAGCATGGACAGTCAACAGGGATATAAACTGTATTCCCAAATAGTCCTAAAGTATGGCTTCCCCATACTAGGTAGCTTGCGTGCTTCCATGACGTGAATATATTATTCTCTCTATCCCGGCATTCTGACTGAACCCACACACTGTTTAGTTTGAACCATCTTTACATTTGGACCTTGGGTAACCTTGGGCGATTAAATCATACTATAGCTGTTTTCAAGGGTCATGTGTCTCTTCCTCTCTCTCTTGCTGTTCCTACGCCGCACAGTCATGAGCAAGGTATAAAAGAGGTCATTGTCATTCTGAAGGTCTTTCAACTCATGACTACATTCTAACCAAGAAACCAGCTGTCCTCAAAGCGGATTGAAGAGTGGCACTTACCCATCTTTTGCCCTGCCTGTAGAGCTCAGAGCTTAATCTGGGATGTGACAACAAAGGTCAGGAGGTCTAGCAACAAGCAGGAACATGAGCAGGCTTCACTGGATAGCCATTGTTCTACATCACTTTAAAGTCTAGTGGTTCTTTAGTGCCTTTGGATGAGTGGCTACAGTCCAGACTAACTGTGAGTGGAGTTTCTTTTGCAGGATCTTTGAGATTGACAAGATGGCTACTTTACATGGGATGTGGATGTTCAAATACCAGTCCATTTTTTATATGCCGTTTTAAGCTCTTTGCATCCATCTCCTTGTCCTTTCATCCAGTCTTCTGCTCCTCTTTCATTACTACCTCTCCTCAACCTCTTCCTTCCTCTCTCTGGCATCTCATCTACCTCTTCCCTCTTTTTATTTATTTTTTTTTAACTTTCTTCCTGCCATCCTTATTTTTTTTTTAGTGTATGCTCTGTTTTGGTTTTTTGGTTTTTTTTAAGCACCCCTTTAGTTAGCCTTCCCATTTCCTCATTTGCTTCCTCTGCCAAGATGTCTCCATCCCCATCTTCACTTCCTTACCTTTCAGCTTGATCGCCAAGGGATCCGATGAAGATGGCAAAGGCATTGACCTGCGGGTCAGAGGTGAGGACGTGGGCGAAGCGCTCAGGCTGGATGCCGTAGCGTTCCAGGTTGGCGTCGCTGAGCACCACCACAAAGTGCTCGTCGGCCTCTTCCCGTGCCAGCTCCTTAATGCTGGCGTCAGTGCCCTCCAGAGTGTAGTCGCCACTCATGCAAAACTGAGCATGGGCATGCATGGTCTGCAGGGTGGGGGAGGAGAGAGAGAGAAAGGGAGGGGGGAACATTCAAAGAGAAAACCTTTATCATCACTATAGATGCAGAAAAATTGGTTCATGCATTTGTTTCTTCCAGGCTGGACTATTGTAACTCTCTACTAACAGGCTGCCCTAAAAAGTCTCTAAAGACTCTCCAGCTCATTCAGAACGCTGCTGCACGTGTACTGACTAGAACT
>JBBPCS010004239.1:0-11510 GCA_037974645.1 Hollardia meadi
CTCTTTAAACACCTTACAATATAAAACCTTGTTAGTATGTTGACTATTGGGTAATGTATACAGGTGTATATCAGTATTTTTATGTTTCTATTTTTTGTTTCTAAAGTCCCTTTCTCTCCTGATTCTTTCATATAGCAAATTAAGTGAGTGTGGCTGATTTCTTTCTGATTTCTAAGCGCTGCATTACTCAAGCCCCCTATTGCAGTGAGGCCCCTCCCATTGCGGTGAGGTTGGATGCGTACCCTTATCTAAAGAATGCTTCACACATTTACGACCACACATCTGGTCTCTCTCTCTCTCTGCTTATCCAACTGGAGTGAGAATAAGATGGTAAGGGTTCAGTCGTCAGGAGTGGAAGGGATCTCAAAGCAAAGAGAGAATGTTTGTTTTGTTTTTATATATATATGTCTGTAATGTGTTCAGTCTATAACAGTCTCTTTTCGTTGGTAACATCCAGGGAGATCAAAGAGGGGCAAGAGTGCATAATTAACGACCGCCTGGTGGTTGAGTGGTGAGAGTTTGACACCCAGGATGTTCCCAGATTTTTGAATCAACAAAGGCCGTGCCTGGAAGGCCTCTAGTCGACACCTTTTTAACCTGTGGTGCCAGTGTGTCTCTGGGACCGAAGAAAAACTTGTCTCACATATTGATGGGGACTATGCAAAGTCATAAACCATATGTCCTAGGCGTGACCTCATTCACCTCCAGTCCATTTGGCTTAAAAGCTGAAAAACTCTTCACCAGAGGAGCTGTGGCTCCTACAATGTGTTTCCTGTAAAAAAAAAACAACAACAACAAGAAGCTAGAGTCAGCCAATAGGAATGCTAGATGCATGGCAGGGGAACACAACGCACCTTGATCACTAATGACTGCTCCAAATGACTATATTGGTAACTTATCTGGAACTTTGACAGTGACTGATAGGAGGAACATTAGTCTCTGTTGTCATAGCTCACATGATTTGCAAAGGAAATGATCCAAACATAAAATACTGCTTTACATGTTCACCATGGAAAATACATGAAGCACGACCAGGGCCCTACATGCAAACTTATAGGTTTCGGAGGCAGTTAACCAGCAAACATCTACAGAAATGTTGGTTAATGCTAAATAGAACATACTGAGTGAATATTAGTGTATATTACAACAGATAAAAAATAATAATTTGTCAATTCTGGGCGACTGTTGAAACATGGCGGTCCAACATGGCAGACACCATAGAAGAGGACCCTCTCCCTCCGTAGATATAACACACTCATTCTGAGGTACCAAAAACAAAACAATTCTTAAACGTTTTCTAGGACATGCACCGAAAACTTGCCCGGTCCGAGTGAGCTGGCCACTTTAAGCAAGATTAACGAACCATCCCATTAACATGGGATTTGAACCCCTGTCTCCCAGGTCAAGGTGCACTGCTTGTTTGACCCATCCACTACCCCAAGACTACATCAGCTTACATCGTTGCTTTCACGCCTAAAAATACATGAGAAAAGCTTAGCGGATGCCTTCACATGACACGTAAAAAGCAAAAAAATGCATATTGATAGCACACAAAATGACTTAAGACGTCTTATTCATACGTCATTTGGTGAGACCAGGCTGTCCATGATGGCTCGCTGGTAGTAATGCTTTTTAGCAAAGATTGGTTCTCCAGAGCAGAACAGGGGAGCAACTGTAGCGACACAGTAGGTGTAATTACTCTGACTGCCAGAAGGGGGAGACAGAATTTCTGCACTGCAAGTTTAGCTCAGTGTTAGCACGCACCCCCACAGTTCAGATTTTGGCTTAAAAAAGGGCGTAAATAACATCTTTCGAAATAAATTTGGTATCTTGGGGCTTCCAGAGACTTGGATTACACCAGATGAAGCCATTTTATGTTTTTCTTTTCATTTGTTTAGGATAATACAGCAAAACACCCGACTTTCACGAATTCCCATTAGCATGGGGGTGAGTAGATAATGACAAAATTTTAAATTTTTGTGTGAGCTGTTTCTTCAAGAGTGAAAACAACAACTCCCATGATCCCACACTACTTTATGACACCAATGAACAAGTTTTGTGTTTTCAATGATAAATGATAAATGGCAAATGGAATTGCATTACATGGTGCTTTTCAAGTATACTGACCGCTCAAAGCTCTTTACAACACGTAATGACATGCCAAGAGCTGCCCTGCTCATCAGGAGCTATACAGCATTTCCTATTCAAAGCACCCCATGATTCTATGCTCAGCCATTCACACACCCAAACACACACACTGACACACTGATGGAACAACCTTCAGGAGCGATTTATGGTTCAGTATCTTGGTCATCTCGTCATGCAGCTGTAGCTGGGGATTGAAGGACCCGCACTATCTCCTGAACATGTGCGGTATTATTGTTGGATCTCTTTCCATTTTCCACAGAGTAGAAACTACAAACATCACAGGCCAAAATCGAGAGTTTATTCATTCACGTGATCTATAAAAGAGACATGAAACCAGGTGCGAGGCTCCCTTCCTAACTGGATCGCCATGAGCCTTCATTTTCCCGGGAGCTTTCGTGCCCGCTGGCAGACAAAATTGCGTAGTGAAAGTGATGTTTATAGGGAACAAATATGAATGACAATGATGCTGTTGTTCTATAACTACTGTACATTGTGCAATCAACGTTTGCTTTTTAATAATATGTTAAAGCAAAAACCTGTCTTTACCTGTTACAGTACTTGAGTAACTGCGGTTACTTTCCATCACTGGTAGTTGAAGGTGAGGCAAATATGATTTTGTGTAAGTGAGGTGAACTGTCCTTATTAATTAATATACAGCAACCTGCTGATTTCTAAACCTGTACAGGGTCACAGTGGTTACCAGCTGTCCCAGCAGACAGAGGCCAAAAGGCAGGACACAGCCTGGAAGCATGGTTTAAAGGCAGTGAGCCCTATTTTCAGAACTGCTTTTGTTAATGAATAAAATTTCCATTTTTCAGCCTGTTTATTGATAGTTGTTTTAGCAGTTCATTTGGTTACATCAACAGTAAATCACATGGGTCATAAGAGTCTGCAAGGCTACCTGTGCGTCATTTCAAATCTTCACTTCACTGCTGCCTGATCAGAACTCCAGACACTGTTCAACTCCATCCCAGGTTTGAATCCAGGTTTGTTTTTGAGAAAGAGTTATTGTGAGTTCTTGTGTACTCATTGCGTTAACAAGGCCTGATCCAAGAAACATCAAATTTCACGTTTTCTCGTTTCCTTACAGTCACAAAATGAACACAACCGTTGGCGTACCTTATCAGACTGTAATCGTCGCTTCAGCTTCAGTCAACATCATCCTGGTTCTTCCTTTGAATGTTTATGTGATGTGGCTGATATTGACAGGAGCCAGACTGGCCTCAGACCTCTTCAATCTCAACCTGGCTATGTCTGACATCTTTTTCTCTTTATCCACCATATGGTTTTTTGTTTACGTAGGGGTGAATTGTTTCTTCTGTTTTGATGTCTTCATGTTCTTTCGTGGCCTTTTTTTTATAGCCCATCCTCTCTTCCAGTGTTGCATCTGTGTCGAGTGCTATGTTGGGGTTGTCCACCCTGTGTTATTTCTTCGGTTTAAAGCCCTGAGGTACAGGGTGGCCTGTTGCTGTGTTGCCTGGCTGATTAACTTGGTTTCCTGCCTCTACTCTTTGAACTATTCAAAATCTCTTCAGCTTTATTATTTTTTCATCCTGAATTTACTCTTCTTCTCCGTAAAGCTTTTCTGTTGCCTCTCAGTCCTCAGGACTCTGAAACGCCCTGGGCCGGGAGAAAAAAACACAGAAACGACGAGCAATGCAATGAAGAGGAGGGCCTTTAAAATCATTTTGATAACCATGATTTCCATGGCTGTGAATTTCTTTTTGTATGTAGGTGCTATTCCACTGCAATGCTGCTTGAAGAGTTTGGAGTTTATCAATGCCTTAAGCATTTGCACAGCCGTAGTTTTAGTAGCTGGATTTATACAGCCACTCATCTACCTCCACAGGGCTGGAAAAGTCCCCTGCTTCAGGGAGCTCTAACTATTACTGTCAATATACGTATGTATGTGAACGTGTACTGTAATATAAAATAACTATAAGTAGTACAATGGTTTATATTATGGTTGATATTTATGTTTACATTACAAGGCACAAATTTTCAAGAATATGCCACGGCGCTCTTGCTGTCCTCTTTTTCTTTTGGATTAAAGCTTATGTAATAGCAATAATTAAAAACACTCTGGGGAGAAACAGTGGGTTGAGTAATGTAAACAGATGTCTGCTTGTATTCCACTGGATTGTTAGGTTGGCACCGTTTTTCATTGTTTGTGACAGATAAATAAATGAAATTTAGTGCTTCATTTTTTTCCTGCTTGGTAAATAACGTGATAAAACAGAATTCACACGTTTCAACTTCATGCATGTCTTCTTCTTCTTCTTCTTCTACTACTACTACTACTTCTTCTTCTACTGATTAAAGAAAAGTCAGATATGCTACCCATCCATCCGCCAGTCTAATTCGTAAAACCTTACTTTCCACCTCGCTACATGGCACACTTCTTCCTGCATTGACACTTAAGGTTGGCATTAAACGTAAACCTTGAGGTTTGAAATAATATAATATAGATTATAATTTTTGGGGCTCCTGAGCTGAGATCTGTGCCTGGTGACTCAATGTCTATTCATACAACCAATTCTCTTTCTATGAAGATGTTATAACTAAACTTTAAAACAAAAGGTTCTGATGGACATATACCTAGGGGTTGTGGGTGGCACATAATGAAACTAGAACCATGTTGTTACTGTTTGGGGGAACGACATGCACAGGAGGTTTTCTTTAGCACATGATGTATGGCCTGTAAGCTTAGAAGATTTAAGTCAACATGTGAATTTTAGATGAATGAAGCTGGTAGCCAAATAAAAAGGACTGAATGAACGCTTTGGTCTCTCTTCCAAATATCTTGAGTAACGTTCATCTGATCTACTTTATACTTGGCTGGTGGTGCTAGGGACCCAAGGAGTTCATTTTGGTGTAATTTGGACATGTTCAACATTCATAAACTTTGAATGACCAAGCAAATAGTGCTCCATACAGCAGCGGAGGCGGGGCTTATGAGCTTGACTCAACTCAGTTAGTGATATACACACACAGAGACGGGACGAGATGTCATGTTAAAAGTAATTTCTGCACCGCTGCTGTAACATGGTAACGTCACACCACACTTCATCTAACTTTGTTATTTGGCTGTTTTGTTGTTGTTGTTGTTTCTGTTTACTTTAAAGGCCATATATGATTGAGAAAATGGCTCAAACTAACTAAAAAAAACTAGCTAAATTGTTTCACTTGTTTTCCTTGCCCCACACTGATGCAAAAGTACATTTGTCAGTGATTATACTATATCATATTACTCCAGTGATGAAATCTCCAGCTCAGGGAAAAAGGGTTAATATGATATACAGTGATTAAATTAATCTGTGTGTCACAAAAAAACCCTTTTTAATAAGTTCCAGTATTTTCACGATCAGGCATCTGGCAAATAGGGATTATTATTATAATTAATATCAAAACACAGCAGTGCCGTGGAAATTAGATGATTTGATAATTTCATAAAATGTCGATGTGTTATTGAGATTATGTATTTTTTTATATTTTGGCTATTTTGGTTAATTTTTTTGGTATATTAATGAAGTAATTTTAAAAAAAAATAATACATTTACAGAGTCGTATAGAGAGACTCAATCGGCCCATTCTGAACAGGCACGTTTTTTCTGAATGGGCACTGCACTAGTTCAATAAAAGACTGGTAAAGAACAGGTTACCAAGCAGGTGTGTGAGTAACTCCCATTACTGCTAATAGCCACTGACTGACAGCATTTAAAACTTGCCATTTTTTTCTGTACTGTTTTGATAATCTGTTGATTAATGTGTCATAGCCTTCATGAATTTGAGTATCATTTGCATTTTTAGTTACCAGAGAGCTGAGCTTGAGCAGGTGATGCATTACAAACAGGAGGACTCCACATCTGTTGTGATAATTCTTATATCGCCAAAACAGGACACAAAGACCTGTGGTTTGTATTGATATCTGTAACATCTTTTTAATATATCACATTTTTACTAATATTAGTACAACTACATTATATTAAGTTTATAGTTGCATTTAGCTCAACTGTAATTGTTTTTTCTTTTTCTCCTGTCAGTCTGACTCCGATTGGAAGACTTGGTTGGCTCAACTGAAAGTTTTTGGAACAAGATTTTAAGGAAAATGAACTCATCTCATCACAATCTGCTCACTGAAGCTGCTACCGCGATCAATATTGTCCTGAGTCTGCCAACCAACAGCTACATCGTATGGCTGATTGTGACTGCAGCAGAAGACACGATGGTGAGAGAGTTCTTCCCTCTCAACTTGGCTGTGTTTGAGATCCTCTTCTGCTTGCTTTCTGTTTGCAGCATCGTCAGACACTTCTTCCCCACAGCGATACATCTATCTAGTCTATCTAGTTTTCCCAACAGTTTTCTGTGGAGTGGACGCCCTATGCTGCAGTGTTGTATCTGTGTGGAACAGTTTCTGGCTGTGGTTCACCCTGTGCTGTTCCTTAGGTATAAAACACTGAGGTATAAGGCAGCCTCCTCTGGGGTGACTTGGGCAGTTATCATTGGATTTTCTGTATTTTACACATTCACTCCCTTGATAAAGCATGTAGCTTTTGCAAGTGAATGTGCCGTCTTAATATCAGTGATGCTGTTCTGCTACTTTTCAGTCCTTGTGGCTCTAAAAAGACCACGGCCAGGGACGGGGAAAACGGACAGAGACAACAACATGAAGACAAGAGCTTTTGTTACTATCATGGTGATCATTGTGTCATTTGTGGGAACATACATATTGTGGTGTATTGCTATTCTTTCCCAACTAACAACTTGGTTTTCACCTCAGAGGATAATATTCACACGAACTTGCACTTTTATTACTTTTATCAGTGGGTTTGTCCAACCGCTCAATTTCCTGCAAAAGCATGGAAAATGTTCTTGCAGAAAACCTGTGTAAGGATATGGACAGGGTGAGTTTTCCCAGGCAATCATGGGGTGCGTCCCAATTCTCTCAAATTGCAGCCTCGTTTTCCTCACTTGCATATTTTCTTTGCGTCTTGGTCCATCCCACTGAGGATGCGTGGAGAGACAAAAGAAAACCATGCAAGGAGAAAAAAGATTCAGCGTCCGTTTCTGATGAGGCTGATCACAGCTGGATCAGCTGTCAGTCGGCTTTAACAGATGTACAGACTTTTGATGAATGATGGCAATCAGTAGTAGCCTGTTACCTGTTTAACAAAAACTTACACATGAATAACAAGCTGCATTCTGTACTAACTGCTCAGAGGCACAGGAACCATTTAGAATGCCTTTATATTATTTATCCATTATTAGCATTGATATTCTGATTGTGAATGAATGAATTAGTAACCCACAATATGGTGATGGTTTTATTTTTAATACTGGAAGTTATTTATTAGGCTAAATGTTTTAGGAAAAATTGAAATCATGTATCATATCACACCAGAGACAATGAGGAATTGTTCAAAAAAAAATTAAAAATTAAAAAAAAAAGTTAAAAATGATTCTCTGACTTTGATTGTGTAAAAAGTCAATGTGGGAAGTAAGGGCTCATATAAAGAAAATTTTGAATATATTAAGAAAGTTGTTTGTGGTCCTTTTATTGTTCAGGCCAACAATTAACATTCTGATTCTGAGTTTTAACTAAATGGTTAATTAGAAGACATATAAAATATAAGACTTGGAAGTGATTCGCTTGAGTTTAATCTACTATCTGTCTTCACTCTGTTATAAAACTCCAGTGATGTGATGTATCAGATACTGTACCTGATTGTATCAAGTACCTGATTTTGGACGATGCATTGTCAACGGGCAAATCTAAATGACACAGGAACAAGCTCCAGCGAACATGATCTGCAGGTCCAAGTGAATACAGTCAGTTAATGATCAATTCAGTTCAGTTCAATGTTTACTTTAAATGCTGATCATTTAGGTCTCACCAACACCTTTTTTACTAGTGTAGAGGGCCTAAATGTATCCAAAAAAAATGTTTTCCAGTTATTTTTTCAGTCGCATACAAAGTGACCATAATCCGAACAATGCTACAAGTAAAGCACAACCTGACCATTTTAGCTTAGTGGGTAATTTCACAAATATTAAGTAGATGTTGTGGAGTTATCACAGAATCTATAATCAGGCTTAAGTGTTAAAATGCCATACCAAAGACATACGAGTTGCAAAAAGTGTGATGCTCGTGGGTCAGCTTTATAAATTGAGGCTCCTTCACTGTCTGGGACACAGTTTGCAGTTCAGCATCATATCCACCGGATGGCACTGTTTTCCCTCTTTGTTGGTTTGTTGGTTAAGTCTTAATTCAAGCAGGAAGTCTCACTTACAGCTGCATCTTACAATAAGAGAAACATATTAACAAGAAAATACTTTTGTTCAAATGTATTGTCAGTATTGTTGGTACAGCTGAGTAAACAATGCTGTAAACACTTCTGAAACATTTAATCAGTTCAAATTCAGGTTTGTGATCAAAAATTGGGAAAAATAATATTGTGTCAAACTGATATAACAACTGATATACTTAAAGGGAGCCATGTGGATCATTAGGGTTAAAAGGAGGATTGTCAATAATTATATTTCAGCCTATTGCTTGCTTTTTCACCTCTCTACTTTCAAACTTGTCCCTCCACTACTGTCCCTCCTCCCCTAAAGGTCGCCTTCTTTGGTCCCTTTGTTTCATCTGTCATTTTAGACACACTTAAAAGCCATTTTTATCCCAGTTCACTCAGGCCTTTTTAAATGCATTGTCCGTGTTTTCTTTAACTTTTATGCTGCAAAATGCTATGTTCTAAAAGTTATATATATATATATATATATACAGTAAATTAAGGTATTTTTATTATTCAGTGACTGAGAGGTGACAGTGCACTTTTATAGTAAGCAGCTGTATATGGGGAAGTCACACATGGAGTGACATGATTATAAAAGGTAAAGTCAAGTGAGTACAGTTGAGTCTGATTCTGTTATCCTTGTTGCTTAGTACTACAAATAGGAAGGAGATCAGTGGGTTATAAAAGCTCCTTAGCACGAGCTTCCCCTTCATTTATTTTATTCAGTCAAATACATCCCCAATTCAAAAGCAAGCATTGCAAAAGAAGAAGATGCAAAGAAAGCTTGATCCGATCAAAGAAAGAAATAAAGACTTCATGTTACTTTTCACCGTCTACATATACACAATACTTTGGTAGCTTGTGTGATATCTGTTAAAATAAGCTAATATCTTCTGCAGGCCTTTACAGTCAAGGAGGAGACCCCAAAGTCTCTTTCAAAGTCCTTCAACCCTTCAAAATACAGCAATGTAATTTCTCTTTAAAATACAGAGGAGGCGAGTGGACTTTTTTCAGTCCCGAGTGCTGTCAGCTGTCTTCCTCACAGACAGCATTAAGCCCCATCAGCTTCCAACAAAAGTAGAGAGCAGTGTGTATGTCACAAATCACTTGCTGCTCTGAAGCTTAACTGCTGTGAGCACATGGTAATAACCATAAGAGTCACTCAGATAAAACAAAATTTACTTTTTAATCAACTCAGAGCTTCTGTCATTTGGATGTTGGCTGTTGGACACTTGCAGGACACAGGTATTTTAGTAAATGAAACTGTGAAATCATTTGGCAAACACAAAGGCGTTTAATGATTTTGTTTGGACACAATTTTGATACAGTAACATTGCAGGGAGGCTTATGCCTCCAATTTAAATGCAGATGACAAAGCAATACAACTTAATACAATGTGTTACTACTACACAGTGACTTAAAACTTCTTCATATTAATTTAAACATTTTGCGCAAGCAGCAGAGTGAGCAACATGTTTTGCAGATGCTTAATCCAGCTCTAAAACATGTTTTGTTACCTGTATGTGAAACATGTGAGACAGCTTATTGCGGAAAAAGAGCACAATTCAAATTAGAAACAGTGCGTGTGCTCTTCATTGTATAGACCACGTCACATTCAAGATTCTTTTGCTCGGATTTCCTCTTAATCCCTGTGACAATAAAGACCTCATAAGGAGGAATTAGCACTTCTGCTTCTGCCTCTCCAAATTTAGAGAACATCGAGATGTCCGCCCCATAGCATGTGACAATCTTAAAGCATGACTTGTCTCCAAATTTTTTAGCAATATCGAACCCACGCAATGTGGTCGAGGTAAAAGAGCCGAAGCGAACCTCCTTCTGGAGAACATCTTGGCTAAAGGATAGGTCGACTCCACGGTAAACAGGCTGGCATCTTTCTGCTTCAGGTTTGCGAGCATTGAGGATTTGAAGGGCATTGGTCAGGAAAAAGTGAATTGCGTGATACCCAAATGTGGTCGTGTACGTAGAACGCCCGGTTCGAACTGCAGTATTGATATCCTTGTAGATATCTCCGCTGCCAAAGCTATAAACATAAATCGCCACAACCTGTTCTTTTCCTAGTCTGATACCTCTCTTCCATTTGGCATTGTATCTTTGCTCTGCCTCATCCCACGCCTGTTTGAATTTGTTGTTTGTGTTTTTCTCATTCAGCAGGTATTCGTTTAGCACCTTGGTCTTCATTTGGTCTTTGCAGCCATTGTACATGTCATCAACAGAGTTTGGAGCCATGTCCAGTCCAGTGACATCTTTTAGCCCAGGTCCAGCATAGGCCTTTAAAGGAACAAGAGACATTTAAGACAAATGATCTTGTTTTATGGTCATCTTATTTACAGATGTCAATGCACAGCTGTTACAATTTGACAAGCCATCATCCAGCTTATACACTACCGTTGCAATTCCTGTTGAGACTCCATAAGTGATTAGCACACCTGCCCAAACTGCCATCACTGCCATCTTCCAACAATGTAGAAACCTTGGAAATGCAGTCAAATAAAATAATCTCCAGCAACTTGTGGAATCAAGCAGAAACACCTTTCAGTGAAACAGTACTTTGTCTTTGCTAGTCTTCACTCACTGGTACAAAACACTTATATAGTGAGCAGTTAAGGAAGTTAAAGACTGGGTGTGAGATACAGCTCATAAGTGCAAATAATAAGAGACAGTTTTGCAGCTAACTTGACCTTAAAAGGGAACGTTATGTTCACAACTCTGCAAGCTTGTTGTACAGCTCAGCATCTACTCCAGAATATGTGACACTTCAAAGCAAATCTGCTGATGCTGTTGCTGATGTAGCAACACATAAAGCTGGAGGTAAGAGAGAAGTCAAAAGATCTCCACCCAGTTGAGAACAGCTAGAATCAGAGCAGTCAGACATCTTTCTGTTTGATGTTGAACTTCATAAAGTACACATTGCACCCAGTTTGTATATTAAAGGCAGGGTAGGCGATTTTGGAAAAAACAGCAAGACTTTTATTTTTGAAAGAATCGCACAACCTCTTTTTGTTCGTAGCCGTCTCAAATAGTCTTTCTTTTGTGACCGAAAGCTGTTGT
>JBBPCS010004240.1:0-11509 GCA_037974645.1 Hollardia meadi
CTACCTGCATTGCCTGTGGTCTCTGCACTTGGGTCCAAATCCCTCTGTTCCTGGTGTTTCTGGCACAAGCCGTGACACAGTGTACCCAGTACCACAGGTATATAGTATAATCTGTGAATGCATTCTGCTTCTACCCCAGGGTTTCTACCCAAGTTTGACATGCACAAAAAAGCTCCAGAAGGAAGCTCCGGGAGGCATGCAAATTAGATGCTGGGAACAACTTAATCACCTACTTTCAATAGCAAGAAGTAGTAGTCCAAGTCTGAATGTCTGACCCAATCCCTGAACCCAGTCGTCCTATGTAGGAATTCAATTTTGCCTTGAATCCTCAATCAGTCTTTCATTTACAACCAACAGTGGATGAAGGCTGGAACATACTGAATTGTACAACGAGAGCTTTGCCTCAGCTTGCTCTTCATGACTTGGTACAATGTTGGCTTCCTTGTGGATCTCATTCTTACAGAGAACTTTGGAAACATATTCTTAACTTGCTATGTCATTTTTCTTTTACAAATAACTCATCAAATCAGTTCATAAGAACTTCCAAGAGAGTCAGTGCCTTGTTAATTTTTCATTAAATACATAACCAAACAACATCATATCCATCATATGACACTGACTGGAACAGATTTAATAAAAGGCTAATATTGGCCCCAAATAGCAATTCAATGCTGGTACAAATACACCCAGGGACAGTGTGAACACTCCTCAGCCAACGTGGCTGTTTGTCTAACTGTGGGTGGAATAATTGAGTTAAAGCATTAGGCTGAGCAGCGGGAGGCAGTATAATATGTAACAGGATAAAGGAGGAGGGAGAGTTTGTTCCCTGTGGGCTGAATCTCCAGACACCTCCACTCCTCAAGCCGCCATTTTGATGAAATTAACAATCCTCTTCACCTGCCATGCCCCCATCCTCCAGCTCTCTCTCTGTCCTAAAGAGATTAGACCACTTCAGGAACATTATTCAGATTGTTTATCACTCTCAGCCCCAATTGAAATGAAGTGGATTCTCTTACACTGTTGGGCTTCTGCAGAAAATCTGGATCACTTTTTTTCTCTCCTCTCCTCTTACCTCGTTATTAGCTCCTATTTAGCCAAATTTTTGAGTACCATAATGATTTATTTGTGTGTATTTGTGACTCAGATATTATGTTTTTTTTGGTGTTTTTGTACCTCCTATAGTAGTTTAAATGAAATCACAGTCTGTTTCTTTATATATCCACATCTAAAAGAGTGACATGACCATGAATAAAAGATAAAAAAATGTGTCAACTGGCAGGGATTTGGCTATTGTCCTAGGGCTTGATTGTCAATAATAATTAACTAATTCCAGTACCTCCCCGGATTAGTCTAAAGGGGCGCCTCCAGAAATAACCACAGCATCATACTCATAAGCATAAGGCCACTGACCAGGCTGTCGTATTTGTTTGGACTGAGTAACTCTTTATACCAAGGTTGCTGTCTCTTTAATCTTGGAAGTGTACTTAAAGTGGCTCTAATCAATATTTTTATATTAACAATGGATCACATGAAGCTCATATTCATGTGTTGCAAAGTCTCTTCCAGTTGAATCTCTGGTTGCACTTTATGGCAATGTTGTAAAGACATGAGCAAGAGGTTTTTTTATTGCAGTATGGGACAGACACCTTTCCTCTGGTTATCTTTTCTTTTATAGGTATCTAAAATGTCTCAGTTGAATTAAAAAAAACATACTTTACCATGATATATCTCAACATCAAGACAATGTTGTGGATAGCATACAAAAATAAGATTTCTCTCATATTTCTCACTCATGTTATATCAATGTAATGCAAATACAGTCAAGAACATTTTGCTTCAGCGGGGTCATTTTGGAATCTCATCTTGCACAGTCACTCGTATGATCCTTGGATGGTTTCAAAGGCACCCTGTGGATATTCAGCCACCTGCATATCATCGTGCTGGCATCAGATCAAAACAGTTTTATGCCGCAAAGGCCGTGAAATGCTTGAACAAAATCCGTCCATGCGATGCTGATAACACCAATGGATTCTCGCAGCTATTCGTGTAGATTAATTTCGTCACATCCATTGTTAATTAGCAGAGATTGGGGAGACGCCGTGATGATCAAATGAGCTTAGTGTATTTAGTTGGGACTAATCCCTGGCTTCCCTTGTTTATGGGATTTGATGAGAAAGACAGCGGTGAGTCAGCTGGAGAAATGACAGAACAACTGGATTTACACAGTGGACCCACATTCAGGGCACAACTGAAACAGAGCTGAAACACAGATTAAACCTGTTTGAAATCTCACTGCACTCCCTCATTAGCATTCATGAACACAGTCGAGCAGAGCTACATCACATTATGATGCAATGCCTGTGTTTTGAGCCAACCTCCAGCTCCTCTTTGTCGCACTCAGTAATGGGAAGTCACTTCACTGAAAACAAGGAGACAAAATGTCCGTCCCGTCCCCCCCCCCCACTTGCATTAGTAGAATCACAATGAGACAGCAAATGGTTGCACAATTATCTCTTTAAGGTAATTGATGTTGCACTTAGCAAGGAAAGCAGATATTCACAAAACAATTGATTAACATTTAGCATTAGACTAAGGAAGATGAAGAAGATTGGTCCACTATAAAAATGTGTGTGCAGTCAACAAGAATAACTAATCTAAAACTTCTCCTCACATATCAGACATCAATACATACCCAAACATTGCATAATCAGGAAGGAACGTGCAAATATAATATAAATTTTCTTGTTTTTATTATCAAGTATACAGAGTGGCTATCAGGCAAAGAGCGGTTCATTAACTCTTTTATACATGAACAATGAAAGTACAAGGTAATCATTTTTAATGTTTGTTTTTTATTTTTAAACAAGTGAAAAATCATGCCAATTTTTATTTTTCAGCGTACCGTATGTTATTTTGAGTTACATAAATGTATACTACAGTGGACGACTCATGAATAACTGTTTAATCATTTTATTTTCAGGTAAAAATAAAAGTAAATAAGATGCTAGAAATATTTTTGTTCAGATTTGAATTGCATTTTTCTTGTTTATCTTTTTTGTGGTAACTGAATATACATCTGTCCACTCCAGTGGACATTACGCAAAGGGTATATTCTGCCTATTTAGATGAAATAGGTCTACATTTAGATAAAATCTGAAAAGAATATTTAATATTGCTGTTTAATAAAACTATTTAAGTGTATATTGTATCTGAATTTTAAATAAAACATACAAATAAGGCAAAATATAAATATAGGTCCAATAGGGACACATGTTTGTGACATGGCCAGGAAGTTTTTAGAAATCTTGCTCTTGATCATCTTGTTGGATGGAATGACAAAGGACTGGACAGATTGATTATATATATTATAATAATTCTAATATCTCCTGCATAAAGGCTTCTTTGTGGAAACTGGTTCAACTGGCATGTGTACACAGACGTGTACCTTAAACATCATACAGCACATAAAGCATTCTTCCTGTATATACACACCTACATTGCTCAGTCCAGGGTTAACAGCCTGGATGGGCCCGAGTGGAGCAGTAATGTGTCGTCATACTGCTTAATGTATACAGTATGTAGCTGCAGATGAGTGTCTGAGTGCATTTCACTGCCGTTTATTTAGGGCTGTTCTCCTCCATCTGCTACTGCAGCCTCTAGGGTGTCGTCTTGTCACAGTCGAGCTGCTTGATTGGCTTTTTATAGGTGATGGACAGTCTTGCAATTGAGCAGATGGCACCCTGCTGCACTGGCAACCAACTGCAGTTTCTTCACAATGTGTTTGCCTTGAGTGTTTGCTTGCACCTTTCAGGAAGTATGTTTACTTCAGCGTTGACTTCAAGGCTGAAAATAAATGTTCTCTGTCCACTTTAATTTTTTCTTTAATTAATTTCTTCTTCACACCTGAAAGAACCTGTTCCAGCAAACAGTTCAAAGCTGATAGGTAGGTGTAGGTTTAACAGCCATATGTTGAAAATAACACTAAAATGCAAGCTGAGGTACCTGATAACTAACTGAAGCTTTGCTATTCAGGGCCTTACAACTAAATATGTTTCATGTTTAACTCTCAACTCAAAATTGTACTTAAAATGTGCGTTTCTGGATTTTTTTTACACTGTTACATATTGAAAATGTGTTGGAAACATCTGTTTCCCTACATGTCAAAGCCCTATTGGTAGTTTCAGTCTCAGTTGCTGACGTTCCTCAAACCAGACTTTTTAAAGACGCAGGACACTCTTATTTGCTGTCTTAAGAAGAGTTAAATTAAAAAATGAATTTTATTATTGAG
Organism: Hollardia meadi; assembly: GCA_037974645.1. Classification (NCBI taxonomy): domain Eukaryota; kingdom Metazoa; phylum Chordata; class Actinopteri; order Tetraodontiformes; family Triacanthodidae; genus Hollardia; species Hollardia meadi. The sequence goes on from JBBPCS010004240.1 coordinate 4,289, forward strand.
TGACTAAAATGGTTCTAGCTTTTTCAGAGCTTTCAACCACATGTTATGTTCTTCAACAGTGAATCGAATGAAGATGGCAGTAGACATTTTGAAGCTAGGTTTATTCAGGTCCTTGGGTCAGGTCGTCACATACTGACGTTTTGTCATGCGCCCCCTCGCGTCTTATCCAGATGCACAAGGTCTGCGTTACTTTGGTTTAGGCACAAAACATCAGTGATGCTTGTTTAAGTTTAGGCACTAAACCCACATGGTTAGGTTGAGGAAATGGCTGGTGATGGTTGGTTTCAAACAGGATGTAAACTCCGGTTTCCTGGGTGAAAGTCGTGTGTGTGGGTGGATGTCAGGCATGCAATATGAAGGACTCTGACATCAGAAACCACAGTTCGAGTCCAGACTCCGGTCTGTGGTTAGGTTTAGGCAACAAAAACACTTTGTTTAAGGTTAGGAAAACATCATTTTTCCTGTAAAATGTTCTGGATAATAAATGAAATATCTTGTCAGTGAATAATTCAGTAATATGTTCTGTATCAATATTTTGGTGACTTGCCACGTACATTAATTAATAGAAAACATAATTGTTCAGCATTTCTTTTTTTCTTAGAAATGTATTTGCTGTTGCAAATTGGGGCTGTACCACAAATAAACCAAATCAGTGTTTGCAAGGGGACTGGTCTCCGCTAAACATCCACTTTGATTGGCATTGTTCTCAGCAGCTATACTGTATATGTACTTGACTAAACAGGCAAATGCACCACAGTTGCACCAGAGAGGTCAGGGGTAAACACAAACAAGGCTGCCTTTGACTGCAGCTCTGGATAAAAAGGGCTCTGCAGCTCCTGTTCACACCTCCGTAAACATTTGGGCCCTTTTTGTGGCTGAATGTCCTGCTACAAATGAGTCCGAGTTTATAAGTGAAAGTGTGAAACATGATAGCGATACAGTATTGCACTTTTTAGCAAAAGAGAACCATAATGTATTTTGAAGCAGGAACACACATTGTGAGATGGTGTCTTGATTTATTTTTTTTGTTCTCTGTTTTTTTTGGAATGTCTTCCAGCTCAGCTTGGCAAATAATAGCTTTCTGGGGACAAGTATGAGGAACCAGGGGACGCGAATGAATTGCTGTATCACATCTGCTGAGGAGCTCTCCACATGCCAGCTATTAACAGGAGGCTGATGGAGAGCTGCACGATGCTCACACATTAATTGGGAAGGCTGTCAGATGCAAGTCCTGCCTCCCGGTGTGATTTGTCCGAAGGAGGAAAATACAGCAATCTCTAATGGACGCTGCAGCAATCTCACGTCAGTATCTTTTAACTCTCATGCAGTTTTATTCTTGTTTTCCACCACCCACTATTGTTTACTCCAAAACTCATGTTTCTTTTGGTGAAACATAAGCTGGAAGTGAATATTTTACAAGTGTCTTTTTTTTATAAGACGAGCAAATCTTTATCCTGTCACTTCGAGTCTACAAGACTGACACCATCTGACTGACACTGACTATCTAGTATGATCAAATTAATTTATCTTTGAATTTGAACACTTATTGTGACTGCAGTGGGATGTGACTCTTTCCTGGTCTCAGACCACTTGTTTAAGACTCATAGCTAAATGGCTAAAATAATGGTTTTGTGTGATCTCAAATCATAAATGACAGTGTGCTGTAAAATGATGCCTCTGTGGAAAAGTACCAGAGAGATAGCTCTATGTTGTATGTTCCCACATTCAGTCATTCAGACAGACCATTAGCCCTCATTATCGCCCACCGATCAGCCTCGCAAATGAGCAGCAGAGGGAGGAAAAAAGGCCAGAGCAGATGACAATAAAGGGCGATTAGTAGATGACTCAGTTGTTGGAAAATTTGGATTTTATTGGCTTTTATTGATAGGACAGCTGGGGAAGTGACAGGAAACAGAGGCAGAGAAAGGGGACAACATGCTGCAAACACTGGCCAAGAGTGGAATCAAACCCCCAACTCAGCCTTAATGTACATGGGGCACCCGGTCTACCAATGAGCTACAGCGCACCCCAACACTCAAGGTTTTTACAAGTTGATAGATATTAACCAATTTTTTAAATATTCAAATATTGGTAGAGATGTAAAGGTTGGACTAAATGAAATAGCACCACAAATTGATTTAACTTATCCTTGAATGTCCACATCTGATAACCGCAACTGTAAGAATACGTGTTAAATTTACCTCAGAATATTCATAATAATTCAATAATTCGGAAAGTGCTCTTTGTCACTTTTGTCAAATGTATTAGCTTTGACTGTCTGAATGAATCTCTGATCAGCCAAGTGTTTACTTGGAAGTCTGAACCAACCAGCTGTCAATAAATTTGCGAATACAAATGGGCAGAATGAGGAGCAGCACATGATTCTGCGAATAGCTAGCCAAGATGCTATGGACAACAACATCAGAATGTAAATAATCACAGATAACCCTGAGTACATGTGCAACTTGATATTTTTGTTCCCAGTAGAATCGGCTAACTGTTCGACCATTCCTCTCTTCAGTCAAATCCTTGCCACTATAGCCACTCCCATTAGACTCCATGTGCTGCTTTGATTTTAATCTCTTTATTTTATGTCTTTATCGAGTCCCTTACGTTTCTAGAACTGTGATACTAAAATGCATGTCTAACCTTTAATGAGTGTTTGACATGTCTGTAGCTTACCTTCTCCTCTCCACATTGTCTCCAAAAAACTTAATGTGAGTTCTTTCCAAGCATTCGTTCTGCACTAAGCATCATTAGGAGCAGTAACCATTCGCACATACACTCACATACCGATGGCTATGCCTTTGGGAGCAATTTGGGGTTCAGTATCTTGCCCAAGGACACTTCGACATGCTGACTGCAGGGGTTGGGGATCGAACCCCCGCTCTACCTCCTGAGCCAAGGCCGCCCCCAATAAAATAAAACTTCCTCAGTTGACAGCATGCAGTAAGATACCTTGGCTGTGTGTGGCCATCCTGGTGTGCATTTGGCCGCTGTGTCTGGCTGGGCAGCATTCCTCCTGACCAGCAGGCTAATGCCTCATAACAGTGACAAGCAGCCAATTTACACGTTGCATCCCCACCATGAGCGACAGCAAATCAATACGCACTCGGGAGTGATCATGGCATCAGGCAGTGTGTCAGTTAGTGTGAGTGTGTTTGTGTGTGAGAGTCTTTGGCTACCTTTTCCACAAGTTTGAGTGTGTGTTATGTATGTGGGTTTTTTTGATGCTGTGCATCTGTGTGTGTGTCACTGTATACGTGTGTTTCTGGGTCAGTGTCACTGTGTATAACCACTATGTGTAATTACTAACACCACTCGAGCTCTCAGTGTGGACTGCAGGGAAAATACCATTAACCTCGGTTGTTGGGCTTCACAGCTACTGAAGGAGAGAATTGGGAGGACGGAGGAGGAGGACGAGGTGCCAGGAGATTACAGCTACTGTTGTTGGCCACTGGGAGCTGCCCAGTACAATTGCACTCATGTATTGTTAGCCAGTGAGCATCTTTAGTGGAGGCCCCCTCACCACAAGATGGCCTCACAGCTTACGAGCTAGTAAGAATTTTAGCCAGTTTCTACCTGGAAACAGGAAAACCAATAGTCGTCGAGCTAAAAACAGACGTTGTTATCTGTTACCCACCTAACATAGGACTCTTTATAGGTTACCAAGAGACAGAAGAAGAGCCATGTGTTTTCATGTATTGACTTGAGTCTGGAGTAGGTTCTTGTGTTCTTTTGTTTCTCAATGCTAATTTTGATACTGGAAATAACAGGTCTTTAACTTTATGCTTTATTTATTATGAATAACCAGACCGACAGAGGGAAGGAAGTCTCATTTCTCTTAAAACATATTTCCTCTCTCCTCGTATGGTTTCTTTACATCTCTACATGCATCCTTGGTGGAGAGGGGGCTAAGACAGAAGGAAAAGACGCAAGGGAGGGAAACTTGGATGCAATTTAAGGGAATTGGGATGTGTCTACTGTGTCCATATACGGCCCGAACCACCTCCGAATGTGGTCTGACCAATTGGATCTCAGAACGTCATCAATGTGTCTTGGGTGCAGACACACTGGTTAATAATGACCCAATTTGGACTTTATCTTAAATCTGATCTTTTTGCCTTGACTGTTCACATTCATTTTTGTATGTGACCTACATCTGCAGGAATAAGATATGTATCGGACTTAGGAGCAGACATGAAAGTGGCCCAAATCAGAATTGAAAAGATCAGAGTCCACGTCGAAATCCATTGTGCAATTACAATTTTGCTGGGACAAATCATTTGTTGCTTAATAAACATTAATAAACAACAAACAATCTTAGTCAAGTCGACCCCACCAAAAGTTTAGCTTTAGGTGGACGCTGCAGCAGCAGTGTTGGCATAAATATGGCTATCTAATCTAATCTATAATCAAGGAATCAATCAACAAAATGTATTGCCCTTGTACAACAATGGGCTGCACAACAAAAAGAAGTTTGTAGTCCCCTTTGTGCTGACTTAACAATAATATGTGTATATTTCTGAAAAATTCCCCCAGCTATTGTAATTTTCTTTAGTAATTAATAAACAGAGTGTAGTAATGAGCAGGGGTGTACTAAAGGACAAATACAAAGGTCATTTACCCACCTCTCCAAATCTGAAATAGTGTTGCCACAGATCCCCCTGGGCATCCGTGCAGTAATTACAGAGGTCAGCATATGCTCTTGACTTTTTTTCTCTTGTAAATACAGAGTTAATTGTTTGGTCTCCACTGAAACATGGTAATCTTATGAGGTTATAGTTGTACCACTATATACCGGATTGTATATTGGAACCAGTCATCGAGTTGGAATCCAGTCACTTTCAAGCATACTATGGCACAAATGTAAATTATTGCCTTCTTATTTTCTTTATTAAGTTTTTCTGACATGTCACAGTCGAAATACAGCAAAACAGGTTTCGGAATGTTGTCTATCGTACAGTATAAAATACACCCCCTCCGTGCGCCCCCAAAAAATAAAAAGTCAGCTAGTTGGAGCCAGTTGGAGGAGAGGCATGTTTCCATTTAAGGATGGAGCATCTCACTAATAGCTAAAGGCAATGACACACCGCATCTTCATGGGCATATTATGAGATGGCAGAAAATCGAATAATAGTAATACAATAATAATAATAGAGGAGCTGGACTTATTTGTATGTCGAAGGCCTGCTCCAGGGTTTTGAAAAAACGCAGCTTCGGGCATGTCCAGAACATGTGTACATGATCGGCTGGTGATTGCTGACATCTATTACATGCATCGACCCTGTTGGGAAATATTCTAGCTAACTTGGAGTTGGTTAAGTGAGCTCTATAGATCACCTTACATTGCAGTAGACCATGTCTAGCACATATACTGTAGATGAGGAATATGCCAATAACTTAAGAATATCACTCCACTGGTCTTCGGTGATTTGGACACCCAGGTCATGCTCCCAGGAGTCTTTGAAAGATTTAGTGAGGGCTGAATTAATGGAATAAATTTTGCTATAAATAACCGAAATTAGCTGCTTTTGATCAAAGTCAATGGTAAAGGGGGGGGGGGGGGGGGGGTTATGGAAAAAGCGAAAAATATGGCTATTTGGCAGATTAAATTTAGTTGATATAGAGGCAAAAGATGAGAAGACTCCATTCTCATAGAGGTCATCGAGTGTTGTAAGGCCATTTTCTGACCACTTGCGGAAGGCAGGATCAGAACAAGCCGGAGAGAATACATGGTTATTTAGGACCAGTGCATGTACTGAGGGCCTGTGTAGACCATACTGTTTCCTGAATTGAAACCAAATCTGAATACTGTTAATGACAACCGGATTATTCAAAATTTTGTAAGCTGTTATGGGAGACTGGATAATAACTCTGTGTGGACCCAAGGTGTCTGAGCCAATAGAGAAGTTTATTTATATTGCAGGCCCAAAAGTAATGCTGAAAATTTGAAAGTGCTAGGCCACCTTTGGATTTGGGGAGCTGGAGAATTGATCTTCTCAAACGGGCAGGCTTGTTAGTCCAAATAAACGCGCACAGCTGCTGATCGAGGTTGAAAAGAGACTTAGAAAAAGACTTATTAATGCAAATTGGAATAATAATTGAAAAATTATTGAAGAGCGTTGAAGTGAGAAAGGTGGTAAATTAATACCATTAGTGTGTACCGATGTACACAGAGAAGTATGTATAAATTTCGGGTCAAAGCCGAATTGTTCCAGAACAAAGTAACCCCACTCCAGCCTATCAAAGGCTTTTCTGCATCAAGGACTACCACAATTTCCGGCATGTTAGACGAAGGAGAAAAAATAATATTGAGTAATCTTCTAGTGCTAAAGAAAGGCTGCCTGCCTAACATGAAGCACGTTTGGTCTAGTGAAATTATTGATATTGCCTTCTTAACATTGTCAGTATTGTCCTTCAAAGCCAAGACTAATGTATTGACGGAGTACTGATCGACATTAATGGTGCATTAATGCTCAGTGAACTTTCATTTTGCTGCAGTGTTTGTGCAATCTGTATTTATTACCTCCGCCAAGGAGGTATACCTTATTGAATCCCTATTAACTTAGCTACACATTGGTGGTAGTTGCAGGTCTATAGCGTTATTTGTTACTATACAGCAGCCAGGAAGGGACTACCCCCCTATGAAAACACGTTTAAATCTGCTAGATCTGGATTTTTATTTGGATCCGCACTAAATTGTACACCAGCCCTCTAAATATGGCAGATTTTTAAAAAAATTTTTAATCAAGAACCATGCATTATCCAGGGAATAATGCATCCAACATCCAGGGAATAATGCATGGATGTTGGGCTGTTGGGCCTTGGTGTAGGTATGCGCTCTACTGAGTGCCGTTCTAGTATATTTAAGTTTTTGGCTGGACCGCAGAGGGCCAGCCCTAAGGGTCGCCCTGAGGCTGAGTAAGTGAGTGAGTGAGCGAGTGAGTAAGTAAGTAATGAAGTTGCGGGATTGGTCAGTCGAGTGGCTATGTCATCAGGGGGCGTTGCTCTCTCCTCCCACAGCATCGATGGCGTATGCGTGTCTGAGTGAGCTAGAGTGTGGATACCCGACCTGAGCCCAACGGGACCCGACGGGTCGCGCCGGGTTCGGATAAGAATTTAGACGTCATGTTCGGGTTGAGTTCGGGCTACCTGACATGCTGCTGTGTTGTGCTACGGCCTATTCAGTGCTGGAGTCTGTTATTTACGTGACAACGC
>JBBPCS010004242.1:0-11508 GCA_037974645.1 Hollardia meadi
TATATATATATATATATATATATATTTTTGGAACAGCTACTGACTGTATCAGCACACATTGCAGGAAATCGTTTTCACACAGCACTAAACTTAAATTATATCTTATCCCAAACTAATTTAGTAATTTTTGGAGTTGACAGAGCAGTACTTTGATCGAACAGCATCTTCAAAGTGTGTTTTATTGGTAGCCCAATGATGTTAAGTGGCAATGAACATGTGTAGCTTTAGTTGTAACACTGCAAAGGTAAGAGGATAAGTGTTTTGCTTCTTCTCATTTAAAGTTGGCACTGGGTTTGATTGAGGTTTGGTCAACAACAGCTGCATGCATGAATGGCATCACAAAATTGTACATGTGTGTTTTTCCATTATGTACTTTAGCATGCACAGAGAGTGAAGAACTCGATCCAGTTCAGGGGATGGGCCTTTCAAAATTCATATTCATAATTTGAATATGTTGTCCTTTTTGTTTTGTTTGAGGGAAACCTCCTGAAAGCGTACAAGTATTTGACTTCATGTGTCTCATTTGAAGCTCCTCGACAGTCTGTGATGCAGTGTTGTTAAACCATCCCATTTGGGAATGAGAGACAGATTCATTCTAGCCATAAATTTTATATTAGTAAACATTTGTTGGAGTTGGGCATTTGTGCACAGATGAGATTGCAAAAAATGTTCATGGTTAAAATAAACAATTTTGACATAAACCATTTTATTTGACACAGTTTTATCATAAAACCTGGGACTGCTAAATTGAATAAAAATCCTAATAACTAAGGTAACAATTTGCAATTAAAGTTTTGAGTAGGCTGCAAGCTAAATAAAGAAGTTAGGAAAGCTTAAAGGGACAGTTCACCCCCAACTCAAAAATACATATTTTCCTCTTACCTGTATTGCTATTTATCCATCTAGATTGTTTCGGTGTGAGTTGCTCAGATTTGGAGATATCAGCTGTAGAGATTTATGTCTTTTCTCAAACATAATGGAACTATATTGCACTTGTTTTGTGGTGCTCAAAGCGCCAAAAGGTGTCCAAGGCCTTTAGAACCTTTTGCACATATGCACTAATAAACACATAACACATTAATGTATACTGGCTTATTGTACTGTATAGATTTTTAATCTTGATTTAGTATTTCTACGTATAGGCCTCCCCTACTTTAATATAGCCTACTAACTTGTACACATATCTTTCTAAGTTTTTTGTAATCTTCTCTGCCCCGTTTCATTCTGTGAGGCTTACTTTGTTGATGATCAAATGTTATCTTTTATCACTCAATATCTTACAGATGATCATTGTGGATATATTATAGCTCTTTTTCTTAAATCTTTGTTATCAGAACCAGCTAAAAATAAGTAAGCTCCCTGATGTTACTTTATGCTACCTCTGAATTTTTAGTTTATGATGCTCATGGCATGCATACTCACATGGTATGTCCTGAGCCTCCTGTACATAAAGCCAACATTTTACAAATGTAGGTCTACCAAAATTAATATACATCCATAAGAGCCCACAATAGGCCTACATATTGATCTATGGGAAAGTTAGAACTTTGTGAGTGATGTCGCCGTATTTGCACGTTGTTGCTTTTGCTCGGGCGCCTCCACGCGGCTTAATCCGCGTATAATCTTATTTACATCAGACAGATGATCTTCATTACTTTAGTTTAACATACATGTAAAATAAATTTGTGACGGCTCGGCAGGACTGTGTAAAATGTTTCTTTTATTAAAAATGTTATCCACTAAAATAAGTAACGTGCCATTTCATAATATGCAAATTAGTCATGCGAAAATACAATATTTAGTATTTATCTATCGGGCATCATTAATGTACTGCACCAGTCAATGGTACTGCACACACGAGACCCTACCAAAAAATACTTTAAATGATTTAACCCAATTATTGAACAGATATTAGTTTGAAATAACGTCATAGCTAAACAGACTAAAATCAATTTATGTAAATGGTCATTTAGGAGCAGCAGTACATTTCTGCACAACAGCAACACAGATGACTTAGCCTATAAATATTGTAATTAAAAGGCTTTTTCCCCTTCTTCTTTTATTTTGTAGTCAGGCGCCGCACGGTCAGCTCCACCAAACAGAAACATTTGGGGTCCTTTCACTTCACGTGTGCGTCTGCTGCGCTGCCATCGTGAGAAGGAACCATGCCGAAGTCAAAGAGGGACAAGAAAAGTAAGCAAATATTCGCTCAAATTGTAATTCACATACACACATATTAACTGCTTGAAATTATTACCTGTTTGTTTATATGTCACCGCTATCCGCGACAACAGAAACGTTACGTACGTTAGGTAACAAGCTAGCTTAGCTTCTCCTTAAAGGGGAAAACGGCAGCTAACATACAGTACATGGACTGCTGTAACAGTCATATCTAACTGATTACATTCTTTTCACTTGGTTTCCATCAGTTTCATTAACGAAAACAGCCAAGAAAGGACTGGAGCTAAAACAGAAATTAATTGAGGAGGTGAGTGTTTTGTCCTCTGTTCTTCTGTCAGCTACAGCTATATGCTAATTAGGGTTAGCTAAAGCTGTTGACATATTTCACACTGAATTAACCACCTGTTTGTCTTTTCAGTTAAGGAAATGTGTGGACACCTACAGAAACCTGTTCATATTTTCTGTGGCCAATATGAGGAATAACAAACTGAAAGACATCAGGACAGCTTGGAAACACAGCAGGTAAAGACATAAACCAGTCTCTTGGTTTGACTTGTCAGTGAAATTAAAGGGACATTAGATTTTAAACATGGAAGTTTTTGACACATCAAAGTCAGGAACTTTTTTTGTCTCTTGCTATTCCCACTTATGTAAGTTCAGCACTACGTACACTGGCACACCCCTTTTCAACAGGTCAGTGACATTAAATTGGGCTCTTCTGTTCCACAGATTCTTCTTCGGCAAAAATAAAGTCATGATGGTGGCCTTGGGTAAAGGAGAAACAGACGAATACAAAGATAATCTGCACAAGGTAGGCAAGATCTTCGTTGTTGCCAGAAATGATCATGTTGATTTATTGCAAAGAATTGAAATCTTTATTGCCTTTGATGATGCGCAGGTCAGCAAGTATCTACGAGGAGAGGTGGGAGTACTTTTCACAAATAAAACAAAGGATGAAGTACAAGAGTGAGTAAGGCTTCACTTAATACGCCATTGTTGCAGTGATTCTCCTAATATTGTTAATAAGTTGATAAATGGTGTTCCCACCCACAGGTATTTCAATCATTTCAAAGAGATGGATTATGCACGAGCAGGCAACCAGGCACGGATGGACATAACTCTGGATGAGGGACCCCTGGAACAGTTTACTCACTCAATGGAGCCCCAGTTGAGGCAATTAGGACTTCCCACTGCTCTTAAGAAAGGTACGATTCCAGGATAAGGCTGGCTCAACAAATCACATATGAATAGTCAATTTCTCAGTACTGTTTAACTTGTCTCCGGAACTCGGCTCTAAGCTCATAGGTTCTTTTTAAAGATCTAAAGACATAATTGTTAATAGTTTTGTCACAGTCATACTTTCAAATTGGTTTAATATGACATGAAAGTCACATTTTGTATCCGTTATGAAAGGTGTGGTTACCCTGCTGAAGGACTGTGAAGTCTGTAAGGAGGGAGATGTGCTGACTCCTGAGCAGGCTCGTATTCTGGTGAGTTCTTGACTGTTTTATGGCAGAAAATGTTATCAGTTACATATTGTGATGTGTTGCAATTGACTACAAATTGGCTCATTCTTTGTCCATAGAAACTCTTTGGCATTGAGATGGCAGAATTCAAGGTGCAGATCAAATGTATGTGGAACTCAGAAACAGGCGAGTTTGAGAACTGTGCTGGTGAGGAAGAGTCTATGCAGGATAATGAGGAAGACGACGACGACGATGATGCAGAATGAAACATCTGCATCTGTTTTTAAGTCATTTTGGCCAACGTTCAGCAGCACAGGGACATTGATGTTGAAACTATTCATCCTGACTGCCAGTGCTGCCCCTGGAGTCTGTGTAGTCTCTTTTCTTTTGTCCTTGTTTCACCCCAAAACATGAACTTCTGTCCTTCACCTTGAATTTTAGCTTTGGACTGAATTGTTTTTCAGTAAACCAACACATTTGATGCATTTTATGTTTAAGAAAAACACTTTGTTGATTTGAGAGTACAAGTTTTCTTTTAAATGTAACAGTTTAAGAAAGATTATTTTTCCTTGAAAGAATATCTTGTGTTTTCATTTTTACATTTATACATCACCAATTAAGTGTTCCAACACAATATATACTGGTCTCCAATTGATCTGTTAGTAAGGAAAAAAAACTATTCAAATGTAATTACAGGAAACTACTCGAAATGGGCTTTAGCAGATCTTTTTTCTGTATAAACTTGGATGATATTTGATTGGACTGTTACGGAGATTTTGGCTCTTCAGCGGAAGTAGTTTGGACAGTCGTGTGCGACGAGATTCCAGGCCTCATGGAAGGCAGCGACCACTCTCTCATCAAGAGGACCCTCCTCTGCAGCAGCCAAGTTTTGCTGGAGTTGCTCCATACTTGACATGCCAATGATGACTCCGTCACCACGATCACCCTGGAACATCAAACAATTTAGTGGCCGAAGAAAAATGATGCTGTCAAAACATGGTTTTAATGTGGATGCGTTTTATCTAAAGTTGTTAAATAGAATAACATTAGGTTAAATATACAACAACTGACTATGCTTTTCCAGATGGCAAAAGAGTGAGGATTTTGGTATTAACAAATATAACATTTGTTGCAGGCCTAATTCTGACTGCACGCAGTATCATCAGATTATTAATTTTGATGTACAGTGATATTCTTGATCATTGACTATTGATAAAGTACTGACTAAATGCTGCATAATGAAAGCATTTTAAATTAGTTGAAGGTCCCTTTTAGCTCACATCTCATCTTTTCAGTGTCGGTAATGGCTTTTTGTAATTGTACAACAGTTTATCATCTGAACAAGATGCCAGGGCAGGATCGATCTTTGTTCAGTAATTACTTAAAAATGTAAAATATTAATGCAGACTACGATACCTAAATTTTCCGAAAGAATAAAATTTTCTCTCCTCATAATGACAAAACAAACTCATGCCACTGCAGTTTTCCATGCACAGCAGGTACCTGAAGGTGGGAGTGGTGGTACATCCAGCGCATGGCAGCAGAAGTCAGGGTGGGTTTCTGTGAACCGTACACCGTGTCCAAGGCCTTAAGAATCTTGTCTATCGCCTGGAAATGACTCTGCTTCCAGTATCTGACAGAAAAGCAGGAAGACAGTCGCAGTCTTTTATTTTTTTCTCGTTTGGTGGTCATGCAGAACTACCTCACTAGCAACAACCTAAAACAAATGGAATTGCTTATTGTGTGGAAAATTTTAAAAGCAAACAACTGGTCTTTCACCGGTCTCGGTATGCTGCAGCCCAGTTGTTTCCAAAGAATCGTCCTGCAGGCTGGGAACCATCTTTGTCTTCATAATGGTACTTTCCTGTCAGAAGGCCACCTGTAGAGTAGGAGTAAAGTTCAAGCTTAAATTAAGGGTTGACTACTTGTGTACTCAACAGGTTTCTCATGCCAGATTAAAAAATGAAAAAATAGAAATGTTGCTGCTAGACAGGCATAATGTTTACCATGTTCACCATTAGTTTAGCATTTTAGTATGCTGACATTTAATAACTGGCTGTAAATATTAAGCACAGTTGAGGCTGATGGGAATGTTTTTCAAAAACTGAAGTATTGGACAAATTCAAGGTTTGACCTGATGATGGCGCTCGATGGACATTTAAAGGATTTCACTACATCTTGAGAGGGGCATGGATGTGTGTAGCAAATTTTATTGCAATAATTATTGTTACAATTCACACAAAACCACAAATTTCAACCCCAAGGTGGCGCTGGAGTCAAAGTCAGGCTCTCACCAATGACAGTAGGATACATCATTTGGGCCTTAAAAGAGTTTAATTTTGTATCCATCTGGTAGATGCTGAGATTATTGACAAGATGAGTGAATAATTTGACCTACTGGTGGTGCTAGAGGGAAGGTCTGAGGACCAAAAATGTTATTTTGAGGACCAGAAATTTCTATATACAATTCCATGGCAGTCTTATCCAATAGTTGAGATATTTCAGTCTGGATCAAAATGGTTAAACAACTGTCAGACAGACATTGCCGTCAATAGGACCTAGTTTTTAGCCATACTAGACACAGGTATGGCATGATGTCACATGAGATGTGAAAATGCAAATGCAAAATAAATATTACTCCTCCACAGTAGTTGACACAATTGCCACCATTTGTATTTCCTTTTGAAGGAAACCATTTGAGTGGTGAAGTTAAGGCAGATAAACGGCACCTGCTAGAGGATTGTATGCGTAGAATTTCATTCCGTAGTATCTCAGACACGGCAGCAACTCTGTCTCAACCTGTCTTGTAGTGGCATTGTACATCCCCTGTGAAAGGTTGTGAAAGTCTAAGTTATGGTACAAGTGAAAGTATCATCAGCAAAGAAAGATAAAATAAGTTCAAGACTAAAGTGAGTTGGAAGAAGCACTGTGGCCAACTTGAGTTTCTCTATGCTATAAAATCATGTTTAAACGCTGATTCTTTCCTTGACAAACACTGCAATCCTTGATAAGCAGCACAGGTGATTGGAGATGAAACTATATGGCTGTTTTAAAAAGTGACAGAATACCTGATACACTGTGGGAACAATCCAGTTGTTGTGTCTACAGATGCACACAATTTCAGCCACTTCCCATGATGCATAGTTGGACAGGCCAAACTCCTTGAATTTTCCCTGGGGGCGATATTTTAATATTAAATCATAGTTTAATAAGATACCGTCAAGTAATATTAAAAACACAATATCATCAATTGATTTTATAATTTATAAATTGTGCACAAATATACCGTATAGTTCACATTCTTTTTTTATATGACATTTTACAGCAACATGTTTAGTTATTATAACTCATAAAAAAGGAGCCATCTGGTCTCCTTACCTCTTTGTGGAGTTCATTGCAGGCCCTAAGCGTATCCTGGATGGGGTTTTGGTGGTCAGGTGCGTGGAGGTAGAAAAGGTCTACACAATCAGTCTGCAACCTCTGAAGGGAGGTTTCCAGCTGTGAGCGCACACTCTCTGGCTTCAGAGTCTTCCCATTCCAGGGGTTGGCCTTGGTAGCTATGCTTACTGTCACACAGACACAATAAATTAAAAGGTAAAAGTAGTCAATGACAGGTTAGTTTCAGCAATCATAACTGTGTTTTTTTTTTGTATGAACATGGAGCTCAAAGACTGTGAGTTTATACTCAGGTTTTGTGAGAACAAACCTGAAATCAAACAACTGCCAGAATGATGGAAGTCTATTTTCTGATCTAAAGACTGACTTGAGCAGACTGATATGACTCTGATGGTGTAGGAAGTGACATTAAGAGTCTGGATATGCCAACAGGTTCTCAAATCCAGTGAACATTCAGACCAAGTCATGATAGGGATTATTTTAATAGTACAGGGCTGCTGTTTTCTGTAACTGTTCATATTTTATAGCTTCTTTGTCAAGCCTCCAACAGGCTCCAGAAAGTGTTTTAACATGGAGCTTATACACCTTATTTTGACATTTCATGACATTTTTCTGCATCAATATTAATCACCAAGTCCTGATCCACAAATACCATATATTCAGTACACCAGTAACAGACTTTACATGTACCGTTTTATTCTCTTATTCTGTACAAACTTTATTTATTCATGTTTCTAGTGCATTTGTATATTTGTAAATATAATAACCAGGTAGAGACATGGGGAACTAAGAATTTTCTTGCACCAATAACTTTCTTTTTATTCTTTGCATATGACAATATAGCCTTTGAATCCACCTTTGCCACCGGCAGCATCATATCATTATGATCCTTTTTATACTTTAAGTATACTTTGATGTGAAAGCTTTTGTACTTTTGAATGCATGTCTTTTGTAAGTATTTCTACACTGTGCTATTGCTACTTTGGATTAAATATAACATCGAAGTAGTTCTTCCACCACCTGGCTTGTAGCTGCCCAACTCTGTAACATTAACCACTGAATCCACATTTTATTGCTTATGCTATTTATTTATTTTTTTTTAATCATCGTGTACCTGCATTTAACATTGACCTGGCAAGAGAGACTGAAGATGAAAATTTACCTCAAGCTTTCTCTGGCACAGATATCATACGTTAACATTTATATTTGATATTTAACACGGTCCCTTACAAATATAATGCATAAACATATAAAACAAATAACTAGTCCCTAAAACCAAAAGCTTCAATCCTTGCTAAAGTCACCGAAAACTCGGGGCTGGTTACAGTTAGTCGTTAGATCATGGATCCAGGGGGCTTGGGGCACTTTTATTACCCATAATTCTAAGCTGGTGCCAACCGGCAGGTACGTGTAATCAGTAACATTTTGGCTAGTTCAGTTCGGAAACTACGCTAACGTTAGCACACAGAGAATCAAGCATTCGTTGTGCAAATATGTGTGCTTCTGAAATACCTGATTTGGGAAGATTCATGCCCCCTATGATCGTCTCTGACTTCCCCTCCATGTACATGAAGGCTGTGTCCACCCGGCTGTGTCCCCTGTCCAGGAAAGCCTTCACCATGTCCAGGCTCTGCTCGGCGTCGGCTCGACCACCAAACGCCATAGTCCCCAATAAGGAAACCGGCCGTTTAGCTTGAGACGAAGACATGTTTCTACGAGCCACAAACTTCGGCAAGTGTACGAGCACGTCTTTAAGATAGTGACTCTTTGAGAGGGTACCAAGTCCTCCTGTTATTGCCCACCACTGCATGCTAGAGAACAGCAGCGAGCATGCGAGGGGCAAAGGTCGTGTTGGAGGAAGTAGTTAGGGAGCGTTGTAAAGTTACTCAACCAGTTTAAAACGAAGCATGTGCTAAAATACCATTAGACGAACAGAACAGCTCTTTGGCTATGTGGCCGTTATTGTAGCAAAACTAGGATTTGCAAATGTGAGCGGAGAGTTGTGTAACTGTCTCAGTCCGTGTGGTCATCATCATGTTTGTAAATGTTTAACTGCATATTCACAACTCTCAGAACACAGTTAGAGATTATTTTACTCATTTACAAATCCTATTACACACACACGCACGCACGCACGCACGCACACACACGCACATTGAGATACAAGTACACAACTCCCCACTCACATTTGCAGATAGTTTTGCAAAAATAATTACCCCACATTTGGTTTCTTTGCTTGGCTGTTGGTCAAACAGTGCAAAGTTCTTTTATGATTATTTCCTGTTTTTTTTTAGACATGTAGGTAATATTTGTTCAAGCCTCTTAGTTGCATCACCCCTAGAACACTTGTTATGTAGCATGTAGGTTATATTTTAACCACACGGTGTCAGCAAATTACCATCTGTTTTTACAAAAGCTGCTTCTTGAACATCTCCAGTGTTCAGCAATGTGTAATCCTCATATACCGTAGGTAGATATTATTAGCTAATACTGTATTGTAATTAAAAATAAATCATATTTGTGAGGGCAAGAGTAGATTAAACTAACCAACTAACTAAACTAAACTATTCATGTGAGTGTTTTGGGACAAAAATCAGCTGGAGCCCCCCAGAATCTCAGTAACCAAAAATTGTTTATAAACTGGAATAATGATTAAAAAAATTGGCCAACTAAACCTATTTTTGTCATGATTATGGAATGGTTGACTTTGTGGTGACATCTTTGTAGTTAAAGCCACCATTTTTGTAGTGTTTTAGGGCTGAGTATGGCTTAAGTCATTCTGACACCAGTACCTGTATTCTTAAAGTGATACAGATACCAATAGAGTACCTCATTTGATACCTACCATGTGAATGGAAGCAGTTGCATAAAATGCCGCCACAGAACCGCCAACTCCATCACTTATTCAAGTTCACCACACCACAGACTGTATGGGTTGTAGCTGCTGTGTGGGGGGGGGGGGGGGGAAATCAGACGTTGCATTTAATCAAAGAATGGTTGCATTGATTGGCTGCGAGAATAAACATAGAAATACACTTTTTTCTAGATCTCGATACAAAAAGTAATTGAATACAGAAATCGTTTGACTGGAGAAGTTTTGATAGGTACAGGATTGTTTTAGTAAATTCCTTAAAGGCACTGAGTACCGAGAAGTGTTACTTGAAATAGTTGGTCAGGCATCTCAAGGGGTCTTGGATGCAAGGCTGATGACCAACCAAGCAAAGTGGGCAACTACATGCTCTATGTGTCAATAGATTTTGTTAATTTGATTAATTGCGCATTTGAATTTGCATACCTGTAAAAGGTCACTATCAGCTGCACTATTAGATAATTAAGGAACCAAATTATTCCAGAATCATTCATATTATTTATTAAAGGGTTAGGGCATCTTGATTTGGAGTCGACAGGGTATGCACAGAGGTGAACATATAGGGGGGTGAACATATAGGGGCCCTAACACCAGATGAAAATAACAAAAAACACATTTTATGCCAAGAAATAAACATAAACAAATTAATTTGATTAAGGCATCACTCATATTGTTGCAGTTAAAAATGACTCTTGTCCAACACATCTTGGATTAGCTCTGACATGTCTGAGAGCCCCTGATCTAATTCAAACAACATGCTGTATGGCTGGGTTCCTTGGAGGTTGCGGGGACAGCGGTGACCCGGGACTCTTTAGGGTCATGAACACACATGCCTGCAATGAAAGCTTTGTTTGGAGAGCAGCAGTAGTCAGTCCTGGCGGCTGACCCTTTGACCGCACCATCAGCTGTTTGCCCTGCAGAGTGACCAGTAGCTGCTGCAGACCCCCACCCACCCTCCTCCTCCGGACCGAACCCCAAACATCCTCTGTTGCTCCATGGGTGATAGTATATCAGTCACTTTTCCTAGATGTCCATGCCTACCATGAGTGGTTTGCATCTTTCCTCGTGCAGAATGCAGATGCACTTTGCGTGCGCGCGGCTTTTGCTCTGCATGCGCGCTTATTTCCCATCTCCACGTGCTTTGGTTTTACGCGCTCGTTGGTGTTAGAATAAGTCTCTATTTAAATACTATACATGTGTGTGAGCTCAGGTCTTAATTAAAAAATACTTATAGTTTCTTTCCGGGTCTCCGGCGATGGCGGTCAGTTTTAAACCAAATATAACCCAAAAATAGCCAGACAAGAGCACACGTTTGATTTCAACTGTTTGTGAAAGAACCTTGCCGACTGCAGAGTGTCGTGTGAGTGTTTCAGAAGCTGCTAAAGCTCTGAATAATAAATGCCCCCCCCCCCCCCCAAACCCCTGCCATCATTACCAAGTCAATGGAGGGAGGCAGAAAGCACTCAGCCTCCACGAGTTTTTGCCCGTCAGTCCAACATCTGCAGTGACGAAGCGTAGGTGAGCTGCAGTTTTAAGTCAGTCTCTCTCTCTCTCTCTCTCTCTCTCTCTCTCTCTCTCTCTCTCTCTCTCTCTCTC
>JBBPCS010004243.1:0-11508 GCA_037974645.1 Hollardia meadi
GGGGTTGGGGGAGCCAGGCTCCCCTTGTCCACAGAACAAAAGACCATGCGGTCTCACAAAGTTCAGTTTGATTCACATCATAAAATACCTTCAGTTATGGATCCTGTCAATTAATAAGACAGAATACAGTATCCCTTCCTCCCTCTTTGTCTGAGGTACTGCAGGGGGAAAAGGTGGTCTGAGCAGTAGGGATAAGTACTGCTTGGTATCATGCTTTTGCTTACATCTGAAGGTTTCCATAATGACGCGCAATTACACAGATGGTAAAAACCAGCAGTGAAAGTGTTGACCCTAAACCAGTGTACTGACGAATGTGATCCAGTGTGCATGTAAAAACAGATCCACTGCTGAGAGCATTAGCGCTCAACATGACCAGAGCATCTGCCAAAGACTGCTGGTTGAAATCAATGCCTGGTGGACACTTTCCTTTCTTCAAGTAAACAACATCTGCAGGTAGCAGCACCTTCTGTGGCCTCGGGCCAGCTGGGGGTCTGACCAGGTGAGGCTGAGAGAAACGGGGGCCTGTTGATGTCGCCCAGTGGGAGAGAGCTCCTTGCTCACCAGCTGTGGAGTTATAGCTGCCTTTCTTGTGTTTTTTGGTTCTTTCTGCAAGCAGAGGGGTCCTTTTTGTTCTACTTAATGTACAGGCATAACATAAAGGATTCAGGCATGTATAGTATGAATGAGTGTTTGGACCATATTATGCATACTGATGGAGTGCAGAGAGCTTATGCCTCACAGGTGCTTTCAGAATTTTCTATGCATGTCTGGATGCTGCACACAGCCACACATCCCTCTAAGAAAGAGCAGCTGAGAATCAAGTAGAAACAAACAGATGGTCAGACAATTTAAACCACTTCATTCTGAGGTCAATGTGAGAGTGAGCACAACTAAAATGTTGTGACTAATTTCTCATTGCACAGGACAACTTTAGCCTTTAAACGAATAGTACACCCGAAAATAAGATTCAGTCATATACTGTTCACTGTAACCGCCGAGCTGACAGTGTTGTGCTCACCCCCACAGTGACAATTTCAGCTTAAAAAGGGGTGTAATCAATTTGGGATCTCGGGGCTTGCAGAGACCTGGATTACTTTTTCTTTTTTTTTAATTTCTTATCTTTTTAAACAAGTCCCCATCTACCATCTACTTCAGCTGTTTAGGATAATGCAAAAGCAAGCATCTTTTTTGCTGTGAAGCTCCAGAAAAGTTCTGTGGAT
The DNA here is from genome assembly GCA_037974645.1 of Hollardia meadi. NCBI lineage: Eukaryota > Metazoa > Chordata > Actinopteri > Tetraodontiformes > Triacanthodidae > Hollardia > Hollardia meadi. The sequence continues at coordinate 1,221 of JBBPCS010004243.1, forward strand.
GAAGAAACTTCACCCAACTTCACATCGACATGGGGGGTGGGGGTAAGTAGATAATTAGCCTACTGAATGTTTATTTAAATAATGATGATACTAATAAAAGTAATAATAAGAATTTTATTTATATAGCTTTATTATTATTATTATTATTATTATTATTATTTATTTTTTAATTTTTGCTATTTTTGCTTGTCAGTCTGAACATTTAAAAAATAGCTTTGTAAACTTTCTAATTTGGCGACCTACCCAGGTCCAAGCAGGAGCAAGATAATCAAGGTAGCCCAGACTTCCTTCTCTAGCCCTTCAGCTCGACTGCGGAGATCAAAAGATGTCCCAAGGCTAAATGGTGGATGTAAATCCCCAGCATGATCTAGATCTGCACCAAAGTCTCCTACGTGGATGTGCCTACTTGGAAACCTGCAAAATCTTTTCAGATGCCTGAACCACCCAGGCTACCTCCTGAAGCTCGCCTATCGAGCACCTGGTGACTGGATCTATATTTTGGCCTGATTGGGCTCAACCCAAAGAAGAAACACGGAACTCCCACAGTGTGGGCCCCCACCCGCAATGGCAATCGCAATGGATTGGGTGTCATTTTTGCAATCAGCCTACAGATGCTTTTGTGAAATACTATTTGGTCATTTAGAACTAATCGCTTTTGTCCTAATCTACTGAGAAGAATTGGTTTTTTTTAATTAAATATAAGCTGATTTAATACATAAGGACAAACAAGAACCTTTTTTTAAAAAAAGCTTGTATTTATATGCTCATTACTGACATGTTCAGGTGCAGGGGCAAACATTAATTAAAGAAAAACAAGGGCACCACTCTTTTGGAGGCATAAGAAAATGAGCCAAAAACATTCCTGTGTTCTGCATGATGCCCTTGCTGTATATGAGACCTATGGGGGGTTAGGAAAGTCACAGCAGGGCCATAAGAGGTTAGTAAGTCCAGTTTATTTATCCCTGTGAGGAAACTTGTCCTCAGAATTTGACCCATTCTAACTAACTGGGGGTGGAAGGCTAGTCTCCTGTGCCTTGGGCCTGACTCTGCCTTGGTCAAGGGCAACAGCAGTACTCCTGAACAGGGCATGAAAACATTATTTCTAGACATGGCAATAGGGTCACCCAGGCAGGGCCTGGGGTGGAAGGGACACTCGCCGTAAATCTGTCACAGGCGTCCTTTGTTGGGTGTTTAGTCCATATTGGCATTGGGCAGGGCATTCCTTCTCCAGACATTTGATAAACAACAACATGTGGACAAAACATTTTAAAAGGGAACTTTGATAAGTAAATTCCAGTCTAAGAGTATAGAAGGAGAACCCTTATCAATGGAATCACCTTCACAATTACCATCTCTTTTTCAGCTCCACATACAGAAGAGACATTTCTGTTCTGCCTTTAAATGTAAATGTACTGTAAAACTTTCCACAAATGATTACTCTGTTTGTCTTTTCTAAATCCTTTCTCTCTTTCACTTTGACTGTGCATGTTCATGTGACATTAATTGAAACAAAACAGAAACAATTTGTGAAAGCTTACAAAAGAGAAATAATTTAATTGGAAAACCCGCCTGCACCAGCTGCACTGATGAGATTTATTTCTCTAAGAATGTACAGTGTAGCCTCGAGACTTATCAAGAGAGGATCAACAGGACTATTACATTTTATACTGCTTTTGTAAGTAGGAGTTGTTGCTTCAATATATCATATTAGACTAAAATGGCAGTTGCAGGCCTTAGCTTTTGGAATACAACACATTTCCAATTGAATCAGAATATAATATTATATAATACAATTTCAGGAATGTGGCCTACACCCACATCTTCCCCGCTGGCTTTGTTAAATCTGGAACAAGACAGATGATGAGAAATTGATTGAAAATTTTACATTTTTAGATAGATAGATTGTTCTTAGTTACATATGTTTTATTCTTTCTCTATTTTCATCTACATCAAATATTTAATAGACTGGACCCTATTCCAGCTGACATTGGTCGAGAGGCGGGGTACACCCTGGACAGGTCGGGTGTATGGGGAACTCGATACAGCGGCCCCACCGCCCGATCACTACTACACACAGACTCATATCCGGGGTATTTTGGCTTCAATTTTGTACAATGGGAGGAAGTAGAGTCGCATCAGCCATTTTTATTGATGTCAATGATCAAACCGAGTCAAGCCAAGCCAGCACATGTGTATGGAGGAGCCCCATATGTGTTTGACAAAGTGGTGAACCTTGGCCTATCCTTGTTTGTGAGTGACTGAACCTTTGGCGGATGCCCCTTTCATACCTAATCATGACAATATCACCTTTTCCCAATAAAATTCTTTACCACAATTTTTGTCTTTTGTTGCCCAACTTGTTTGAAACATGTTGCTGCCATCAAATTCAGAATAAGCATATATTTACAAAAAACAATGAAGATAATGAGGTCAAACATTAAATATATTGTCTATTAAGAGGGCAGGAATGAATTATGGCTCACACCCCCCTAAACTGTCACCAGCTGTAAATACTGCACCTGGTAAACCAAGACTTGATAAACTTGGGTGGTTATTTTATTCTCTTTTGAAGTTTAGTTTGAGCCTCAGGAGTTCATTACAATTTTAAATATAACAACTGTAGATTTAGCCTAGTCGGTCCATCAGACACCTCAGTGATGGTGTGTGCAGGAGCCTGCAGTTTCTGTCCATCAAACTTCACTTCTTAAAAAGTAAGTTGAAAAAAATGCAAAACATAAATCAGCTCTCTAATGTGGTGCATCCAAGTGGACAATTGCACTTGAAGCATGTAAGGAATTCAAACTACCTCTGGAACTACTCATGAACTGGGAGGAACTCAGGAGAGAGTGTAACAATGGAAAAATATACCTCTGGTGTATAGAATGAAAAAGTTGGATCCTTAGTATAAAATGTATGTCTATGGGCCAATATTTTTCAACTGGCATTTAATCAATCTAACATAAGAACATCAGGAATCCAGAGCTCGAATGAATCCTCTTTTGAACTGTATATGGAGGGAAAATGGAAATCATTCACTCTACCCACAGTAACCAGTAAGATATGTGGGAGCATCTGTGGTTAGGTTGAGGCAACCAAATGACTTGGTTAGGTTTCGGGAAAAAAAACATCATGGTTTGGGTTAAAATCAGTTTAGTTATGTTATATACATAACTACGTGAACTACATATATAAGTAACACAAGTTCAAAACATTCAACACCAGTTGATATGAACTGGTATTCTCACTGGAAAACCCTGGTCTCCTGGCTCAAGGTTCACTGCTTATTTGATCCACCACCCCAACCTCGCCCAAGTGTGCACTTTATCACTCTTTATTCTATGGCATCTTACATTGTTTTCTCTATCACATTCTGGCCTACAAATTCATGAGAAAAGCTCGATGAGGCTGGCGTTGAGTGACAAGCGAAAAGCAAAAGATGCATTTTGATAACATGCGAAATGACTTAAGACACTGGCTTGTTATTCATACATCATTTGGAGAGACCACATTAGAACACATTCACTTTGTCACCAACAGAGCTGACCCTCAGATTTTTTGTGGTGAAGCTTTACTTTGGGAATGGTGACACCAGATCTTTTCAGTGCCACCAAGGTTACATCAGCTCAAGGTGTAAGCATGAAAGTATGCCAGTGGTTCAGAATTACACTTTTAGATGGTCGGGAGACTCAGACAGCAAGTTTCAGCAAAGGATTGCATTTTTAGTCTCCATGGGCATCAAGCTCCAAAACACTAGATCATGCATATACCCTAATGCAGCTTGATCACTGAGATTGAGATCATTTGAAGACACAGATTTCCAACATCACACACCCAGTTTGTAACACAGGGTTTCTGCTAAAAACACAACGTCCGACATGCATCAGAACACCCTCACCTACAGTATCTTTCTTTACGTAAGCCTGCAGAAAGTTTTAACGTGCATTTTTTTTTTGTGATCAAGTTTTATTTTATTTTTCCACAAACAAGCAGTGATAGCCATTGTCAATGAGTTAAATTATAACTGTGAATATAACATATATTTCATTTTGTTTGCATTTTCATTCTATCAATTCCTCTTGGATGTCATGATAAGCTTTGTGCATGGTATATATCTATATAAGCCGCCCATCTTCCTATCCCATGGTGATCAAACAGCCCCCTTCCCTCTGAGATCACAAGAGCATAACAAAGAAAAAAAAAAAGAAAAAAGGGAAAGAAAGGAAATAAATGTCTGTTAGACTATTTCTGTTAAACTTGTCTTTCCAGAGTTTTTCAGAGTTATAGCCATGGTTGTAGATTGTGAGATAGGGAACTGTGGTTTGTGTATTGGGGGCAAGTCCTCAAACAGTTCTTTATCATTACAGTTTATGAACACAGGGCAACATTACTGACTGAGACAAACAGAGAGAAACCAACAGCGCAGGTTAGAAATATTCATTAATAGATAGTTTGTAGTATTTCAATATGGATTAAAATCTTTGCCCAGGAAGAGCTGGTTTTTCCATTAGCACCATACATTTTGGCTACTGAAACTCCATATTATTTACGTTACGGTAAGTATTAAACCACTGTAAAATTGTAAGCAGGTGTGGTGGTTGCAAACAGAGGGCCAAGATTATTATTTTTTTGCTGCAGCTAACCAGCCAGCTAACATTATTCGTCTCCGAAGATTTGTCAACGCTAAAGTTGACATATCATTAAGAAGCAGAGTAACAGTCCCAAATGTGCATAAATTAACCAATCTGATTATCAGGGCAGAGATCACAACTTGGAGAAGAATAAAGTTTCATAAGATAAGTTTTCTTGGTGTAAGATAAGTTCTGTGTATAAAGTTAAAATGTATTGTAGTACATAGTTCCCCAAATCCTTTTCCAGCTGGCATCATCCAAAAGTACCAATAGGTCCCTGGACCACCGGCTGAATGCATAAAGACTTTAAAGTAGCATTTGACAAGAAAGAGTGAATTTCTGAAACTAAGATCTTCGTATTTTGTTTATTAAATATTTTTCTAGTCAGCGGTGTGTTCCAGGGAACCACATAGGCCTTCATGGAGGACCACAGCTGGAGATACAAGAAAAATGATGAAGCAGGTCAATTAAATGTAACACATAAGTCATTAAAAGAAATTTTATAAGTAAAAGAACGGAGACCAGTAATGCCATACATATCCCGTATAAATACCCTTTCTTTCCCATACTGGAGATGAAAATGTGTCAGTCCATGGCAAGATTAAGAGTGTGTTTGGAGTAGATATACCTCTAAATCCACATAATTTTGTCCTGGCATTAGACTCCAACTATGAACATAGGTATAGATACATTCTTAGAATTGCTTTGTATGCTGCATGTCTTGCATTATTACAAAAATGGTTAAACGAAGAGCCTCCGGATGTTTCAGCATGGTATAAAAAACTTATGTCCATCTTGCCATTGGAAAGACTATCACGTGTGTTAAGAGGTACTCTAAAGACTTTGTGAGAGACTGGTCCCCATTAGCAGTATATCTTAAAGAGGAATGGTCAAGAGTAATAAGAATGGGGGCATCAAATATAACAGAATAGTACATACAAACCACACTTTGTTGGACCAATAGGTTGCAACAACACACATTGTTTTGTCTCAATTGTGGGTTTTGTATTGTATCACCTTGTTATTGTCAATTGAAAATTAAAAAATATTAAGAACAAAAAAAAAAAAGAAAGAAAATGTGACAATCCCTGAAAGAAGGGAATGATTATGAACGACTGGGCTGTTTAAGTGCCACTTTTGGGTTGTTTTTGATTCTCTTCCTGCTTTAGAAGAAAAGTAATAATGGGACAGAAGAAAAGTAATAATGGGACCAAGACAAAGCTTGGCATGCTTAAGTGGTAAGGCTGAATAAACTTAGCTAGATCTTCTTCTATACATTTCCAAGACACGACAATGTCAGGGTTTAACCATATGGAGAGAGGTCTGAGTAAAAATTAATAAATAATATTTGAAATTGGGGACAGAGACACTGATGATTTGTGACATTGTAATGTGGTTAAACTGACCCATGGTCGCTTCCCTCCCCATATGAATTTAGAGATTAAGGAGTGGATCTTTTCCCAATAATTTAAGGGTGATTGTAAAAGCAACTTCGAGGAAAATAAATTCACACGAGGTATAACATCCATTTTCACTATGGAGACTTGTAAATACCCCAGTAATTATTTGTGATGGTATTGTTGAGAGAGGGAAAAACATCCACTCAGGAGGATGGAACCAGGTAGGAATTCAGTGGTAATAAAGCAGATTTGGACCAGTTTATTTTATCGCCGTAGTATAAAAATCTCTAAAATATGAGGAATAGAGGTTGGTGCTTTATCTATATACAATAATATATCATCACAATATGAAGAAATATGATGTCTTTTATTATGGAAAGTAATAGGGGAAATGTAGGGGTGTTGTCTTATTTTGTGAGCTAAAGGTTCCAGCGACAGAGCAAATAAAAGGGGACGCAGTGGACAGCCTTGAAGGCAGGAGCGTGACATGGGGAATTTAGCTGATGTGTTGTTTCCCGTAATAATTATAGCTGAAGGATTATTATAAAGGACTTGTATTATTTTAATGAATTCCCCTCCCAATTTAAACTGGAACCATCCATAAATAATTCCATTCAAGCTGATCAAAGGCTTTTTCAGCATCTAAAGATAATACGACACAGGGTGAAGCAATGTCTGTTGCCGCGTGTAAAACATGCAATAGGCGACGGATGTTGTCAGAGGATAATCATGTCTTGATAAAACTTGTCTGGTCATGATGGACTAATTTGGTCAAGTATGATTCAATATGATTGGCTAGGACAAATTCTCATTCATGGTCTATGGGAAGCGGCTGACATACTGCACGAAGCAAGCTGGGATGCCTGGCGACACGAAGCAAATGTCTTAGTTATAATAAAGTTCATAAGTCAGCCATTTCCAGTTGGTCATATACTGTATATGTGTGTATATCAAACACATGGAAGGTCCAGATATGGAGGAGATGTTGATCATAGCCATTTCTGGCTTTCCTGACTCTCCCTCCAATGCCCACAAGCAACTGGTGGAGCAGGGCAGATGTGAGTTTATATGAATTGGTTGTGTACAGCTGGTCTGCACCGTTAATGCTCAAAGATGCTTTCAGCACTTATGAAAAACATTTGGAACGCATGACGATCTTCATGCCAAACCCTTCCTGAAACAGCACAAACTGTCTTCAGGTGGGTCAGCAGCTCATTAGATGAGGGTTGGCCAGGTTTCATTGCCAGTCTGTATCACTCATTTAGCCCCAAAATGATGCCTCCATTATTTAGCTCAGCTTTTACTTTGCCTGTGTTAGTCTGCCTGTTTAGCTTTCCCCTCGCCTTCCCTGTCGCTTTCATTAATGTTGGCTGTCTCTCCCTCCCCCCTCCCCCCATCCCCCTGCTCTCTCTTTCTCTCCCTTCCTGTCTCTACTCTCTGCCTGCTTGGCCCCTTGTGAACTGTGTACAAATATAGATTAGTTTAGAAATTCATTAGCTCAGTCGTTATCTGTCATTGGCGTGCGCCACACCATAACAAGCCCCAAAGGGGGGTTAGGGGAGGGAAGTGGTGGGGGGGGGGGGGCTTGCATTGGTAGCAAGATAAGCAATGAGTTCCTCTTTTTTCACTGTGTCAAAAACAGAGAAAGGGAGATCAAGAAAGTTAATAAAGAGAGAGAGGGACAGAGAGAGATAGAGAGAAATAGATAAAAAAAATAGAGGGCGATGATCGCAGAAGGAGGGGGAACGGATGATGTGGAGGGGAGGGGAGGGGAGGGGAGGGGGATGTTGAGGGGAGGGGAACAGCAGGAGGTGCCACCGGCATTTTTAACATCTGTTTATACGCTGCAGATTTCACACACAGATTTTCAGAGTACACACACATACCTAGGAGGAAAGCAGACCATGCCAATAGGCCAGCTATTTACTCATTTATGTTTGGTTGTGTGTGTGTGTGTGAGAGAGAGAGAAAGAGAGAGAGAGAGAGAGAGAGAGAGAGAGCATTGTCCACTGACATGTCACCGACATAATGAAATAAATCAAGCTCCTATCCTCATAGCCTCTCTAGAGTTACACACTCACACACACACACACACACACACACACACACACACACACACACAGTAAGAGAAATAAATAACGATGTATGAAGATGAACGTGTGTGTGAGTGGGATAAATCATGGATTTGGATTAACCTGCTGTCACTTTAGTCAAGACAGATGTGAACGCTAGCGATGCAAAACAGATTCGGTCTGTGTTCCAGCGAACATTTCTCCCTTCTCTCCCCTCCCAACAGCAGTAAGTAATCACAGGTTACAAAGCATTCAGCTGGAGACAACACAATGTGTATTAATATTTCATAGCGAGACGGCAGAACATCATAGAGAACGGTGCGTTGTGCACAACATCATGCTATGCAAAAGCTCCATCCCCAATTATGTTATTTCTAGATGGTTGGTTCATGGTTTGTTGTAGTTCATTCTGCACTTTAGAGGTAATGAATCATCTAAATATTTTGTTTGTTTTTTTAACTCTTAATTGGGCCCCACGGAGAGGAGTAAAAAAAATAAAAATTTTGTATGAGATTGTAGCAATTTCAGCTGTTTGCACAGGCATGATTGTAAAGTTGGTCATTAAGTTGAAAAAGGCTTCAGTACATGTGTTCGAAGCCAGAGCTGCAAAAACACAATTCAGATAAGCTAATTTTGAAATCAATAAGCTACATTAATTTGTATATTATATATCCAAGTCCAACCTGCACAATGTGACTTTTGTTATAGGCTTGTAGCAGAATCAAATATATTTGTACAGCATATATTTAATTTTGTAGTGAAGACAAACAAGAGGAGTGAAAAAGAGAGAGGATGATGCTCAATTAAAGTTGTTTACCACATTAGAATCTTGTGAGTTCATGGAGCGCATCTGATTCTGTTTAGAAATGGAAGAGACTGTACGGCACTTTGAAATTACCTTTTTAAAATTAATTAATTTCTGTTTCCCCTCAACAACTTTAAACCAATGGTCTCTCATATTGTCTATAATGCTTGTGATTACTTTTTAATATATGACCCTGTGAGTTGCTGTGTGGTTGGGCTTTTCTTGATTTATTCATTGTTTTCTTGCTCTCTGGTGTTTCAAAGAGATCTCATTGTATTAGAGCTGCCTAAACAGTTGAACATATTTATTTCACCGTGTATTTGTCACCATTCTATTCTGTAAGGTCAATCTTGGGGAAGAAGTGGTGATATTGTTTTCGTTAGAAAGGAGGGTATTTTTGTATTGTTTTAACATTTGTACAATGCCTTGTGTAATAATATTTCAAATTCAAATGATTCTGATCAAATAAATGTGTGTTTGTAGAACAATGAAACACTTCAGCCCTGCAACCTCAGCCCTGTTCAGACACAGACTGTTGCATGACAGGGCATTTATGGAAAGAGTCACAATATTTATAATATTCGGCACCTGGTACATGAGAACCAGCTATGGCCCTAATCTATAATGAATTTCACACTTTGTGTAAAAGGAAATGGACTGATTGAAATAAACCACACTGACAGAATATTAAGCTCATATGAAGGTGTAGTACATAGATTTACAAAGAAGAACTAGATAACGGATGCAAAGATGGTGCCTATTAATTCCAATTAGAGTTGCTCGCCTGGCACATACACCAAAAGGTTTTCTAGCTTCCGGGTTTACTGGTTTTCCTGGTTATGCGGCCTACTGAATATGCACAGTGGTGTTTATCCAGCTGGCCCCGCCCCTGAGTTCCCACTTGGCCCATTGACTTTATGCTGAGATGATGTTGGAGATTTTTAAATTGCTTTTCTCGGCTGATGGAAAGTATAAAGTATAAAACCTCCATGGATCAAAAATTCATAATAGAAAGAGTCATAACTGACCATGTTTGTAATTCGAGGTGTCCTGTCAACAGTTTTACAGATGTCTCTTTTATAATAGTGGTCTATGGGGAAAATTATTTTTGGGCCGCAGGGGAATTTTTAGCTACAATGCCACTGGGAGAACTTTTAACACTAGAAGTACCGGAATTCCATAACTACTAGAATTGCCATAAGCAGGTCATTTTGACCACTAGATTCCAAACTCTATAATCTCTCATGATAAATACCAAATTTAGAGATTGATGCATTCATTGTGTTAGGATATATTTAAAAAAAACCGAAATGACACCAAAATGTGCATTTTAACAAGTTTAATTATACATTTATAAATATTCATCATCGCATAGCCTATAGT
>JBBPCS010004244.1:0-11506 GCA_037974645.1 Hollardia meadi
CCCAGGGTTTTCCACTAGAACATTGTACTGTAGCCATGATCAATGACATTCACTTCATCTGTCAGTGGTTTTAATGTGAGTGATCAGTGTATATACAGAATTGCATATTTTCATTTGTGTTTATAACTATGCGCTTATCATCTCAATAAATCACCTTGAATTACTTTATTATATAACAAGATAACCACAAGTGTAAGCATTGTATTTTGAAGTGATTGTGCAGGTGAATTGCAAAAAATATTGATCAAATCAATTTACCTTCTTACATTGGACTGCTTGCAGAATGTGTGTTAAATCTGGAGCAAGTGAGTAGATTTAAAAATTCAAAGCATATATACTGTAAATGCATTGGTCAGAGTTATTGAAGATAACATTTTTTTGTCAGAGAAGCTGTCAATAATAAAGTTCCTACCCTAGCCCTCCTTGATTTCAGATGGTCACTGAAGTATCCGTTCAGCTCCTTGTCAGGTAGAGATCCCGGTATCAGCTGTGAGTGATGGTCAGATCTCCAGGCAAAGGCTGCCACCAGCCACGGCACCAGCGCACAGGTGAATAAGAGAGCCCTCATGTTGTCCAAAGCAGTGTGAAGCCGACACACCAGCTCGCCCTAAAAGCCTGAGTTTGGGTCAGCAGCTGCTCTCTTCTGTTCCCTGTTGGGATGTGTCAAATGACTGTATTTAAAGGCTGAACCAGTAGCTTCCAGCAGACTCTTAAAGCAGAGTTGATAGAGCAGAGCACTTAACCCTTCCCTGACCACCCACCAGCAAGAGAGGGGGACGGAGAAACAGACAGGATCTACAGAAAAGGCAGCCACATCAAAAAGAGGCACATATGGTAAAAGACAACGAGTCAAAGAGAGAATGAAGTGTTGGTGTGTTCTGTTAAATGTGTACAGGAAAAAAATTCACACACTGAAAACTGCAGAGAAAGCAGAAAAAGTGAAAGTTGACAACCACAGTGTGAGTGTGTTTTGTCAGGAGGAATGTCTGTGGTCTCTGCCTGGCCACTCGGTAATGACTCCTAATAACCAACCTATCTTTCATTAGGCTGGATGAGTGTTTTTTTGCCGCACTGGCTCTGTTTTTCTCTCAGCCGTTGGTCAGACAACACATTTAGCAGCCGTTACACAGTAATTATAGGCTCAAATTTATGTGATTACTTTGGACTGACCAATAGTCGAATCTGCTTTCCTGTCTGGACCAATCAGAGTGACTGAGGTTTCAGGTTAGGGTTAATGATACTCAGTGCTTTCACCTTCTTTAAATTATCAACCAACAAAGCTTGTCCTGGTAAAGCCATGATTTTTCAGCTAAAGACTGCAAATGCTCCCCATGCTTGCGTGGGTTTGGTGGTCCGGTTTTCCCTGCATCAAAAAAGTCATATCAGTGCCCTCACATGGTGATACTGGAGTGGGCTGAGTTTGATTGTACTTGAGGTTTTCATTGACATAACTAGCTATAGAAGCTTTCAGCTTTGTAGGCACGGACTAACACATAAGTTAACTAATGACTAATGAGTGTCCTGTTTGAATAAAAGTGTTACTGTACTATAGGTCACAAGCAGAGCCTAAATTGGTTTCTGACATAAGGTGATCTATCTAAACCAACTGAAGACTGGAGCCAGGTCAATCCCTCCAGCAGCAGCATTTGATTTTCTTATCGCTTCCTTCCTGATGTTGACGTATCTTGAATTAGAATTTTGTTCAAAAGTTCAAATGCTTCTCATCTTTGAACTGTTCTGACTGTTCTGCTTTGTGATATGTGAAATTAATTTGGTTGTCTTATATAACATCACAGGTAGAGCAACACATCAGTGTCATGTTTGTCCAGTCTTTGTCTTGGTATTAATTAGTGGTATGGGTCACTAGACATGAAATGGTGAAGTATTGACCTGGAGAATTAACCATTGTCAACACTCAACAATTTGTTGTTTTCATGATCTTCTTCAGTCATCCTTAATATATGGGAATTAAGAGGAGCAGGCACACTGCAGATGCATACAACCACTCAGTCTTTTCATGCCTGGTGGTTGGGTGGGGGAGTTTGAACTTTTCATGTGAACAACATAGTACAACACTATGAATGCCTTCCAGGAAAGACTGTTTGAAAATGTGCACTAGGGTTGGGGTCGATAATCGACATCATCGATTACCAAAATACGTCCGTTTGCATAACGTGCGTCGGCGCAGCGCAATGAATCACGGCTGTGCCTGGTTAAAGCATGGATTACTACGGAGAGCAAGCTGCAGCTATAAAACTTACGATGATCTAAAGTGTGGAAGTGTTTAGACAGAGCCCCAACAATGTGGTGCTCTGTAGGCTCCACAATTTGTAAAGGCCGTATCACAGCAGTAAAACTGCTACAGCCTCTGAAACACAATATCCGGGAGCACTTTGTCAGAAAAGGAGCAACAGCAAGTCAGCATCGTTTGTCCTGTTTTGTTTTTGTCCCCACCCAAGCGTGATATATTAGGATTATCAACACGTGGAATGTCATGGTTTATCAACCCACAGTTTATCAATCCATTCCCTTGGTTTAAACTGTGGCCACAGTTTAGCAATCCAAGCCCTCAGATTTTACACTATGCATTATCAAACATTGTTATTCAGACATTCTTGTTTACTTTAATGGCCATGTATGAGTGAGAAAATGGCTTAAACTAATGTTACAGACTGTTTTTACTGTCTGTAAATCCTTTCAGTTATATTCCTTTCCCCACACTGATGCAAAAATACATTTTGCCACGGACTATCTTAACTGCATATTACTCCAGTGATAAAATAAATCCATGTCATAACCATTTTAAGTGTAAGTCAAGTATTTAAATATTATTAAGAGAAGATGATTGAATAAAATGATTTAATATTAAGACAAGTTTTCAATAATTGTAGGTAAATTAACTGTTAATTAATCAAGAAATAAAGAAAAATCATCTTTACAATCATCAATAAATTAGTCGTTAGATTAATCGACTAATCGAAAAAAATAATTGTTAGGTGCAGCCCTAATGTGCACCACTTTCCCCTTATTGCATCTCTTTGTACTTCACCTTTCTGTGTTGCCTCTTGGGACAATTATAAACACTTTTTTATTTCCAACAATACTGTACATCATACAAAGGAGTTTTATTCTAGCATAATCAGACCTTAAGATAGTCCAGATGTCCTTCTCCAGACCAGATGGGATACAGTTGCACATGTCCAGAAAACCTCAAGAAGAAGGCGTCTAGGAAGCATCCTTATCAGATTTCCAAACCTTTGGTGCATACAGCTGTAGCTTGCAGCCAAGTGTGAAGCGGCTGGGATAACAATTGGCACCAAGTTTGAGGTCATGTCACTCTGCTATAAAACAGTGAATTGGCCCTCTTTAGATTAAGAGTGAGTTGCTGCCCTAAGTGAAGAAGTTAAAGTATCTTGAGGGCATATAAATTAGCTACTTGTTAAACATTTGTTTGGCAGCAAATAAAATTTCAGGTGACATGAAATTGACTTGATTAATTGATGAACAGAATGAAAAAGCTCCTAAAGATGTTTAAAAAACTGAACAGATTCTTAGTAGACTGAGTCTAAACAGAACAATGATCCTGGAAGATACTTTGAGAACTTTCTTGACAAGTCATGTTGCCTTTCATCTGTTTACTGAATGCATGCTCTTTGGTTTAATATGTATCAGATGTCTATAGCCTCACTTTCTGAAAGAGTTAGAAAGTGCTGTACAGGCAACAACACATTAATAAATAAATGCTGATATGATACAAATATGAGAAAATTTTCCAAAACGGAAAGGCCAAGAGATTTTCAGTAATAAAGAAAAAAGAGACTCAGTGCACTCAGTCTATTCAACAGCTGCTGAGGTCCAGATGTTCTTGGGTTGATTTCAGCCTAAGTTGTCAAGATGTTGGGCTTCCCCAGAGCAGTTTTAAAGAATTTGTTGGGTTTTTTTTTTTTTGGTGTTGTCTCTAGACATGATGAAAGATATTTAAAAAATGACAAGAGACAGTACTTCTCTATAAACAAGCATAGCAAGAGAGCAAAGACTGAAGTTTTACAGCAAAACAGCTAAATAGAAAACATGTGACTATTTCAGTGTTCAAGAGGAGAGGGAAAAGAAGGGGGCCCAGATATAAACATCCAAGGAACATGAGCCCAGACTGTTACAGGTGTGTTAGTAATTATGAACACCTTTAAACTTTTACGACTCTGGGAAGAGGGCCAGCAATTGGAGAATGTTTTTACTGTCACTAATTTTCTATACCAGAGTTTGGGCTGTCAGGGTGGTTTCACTGGTGTTCCACAGCATAATAAAGCAAGTCAATGGGGAAAGCCACACACAACAACACACTAAACACACATTATTCCTCTCATATTGACTCCCTCAATGTTTTTTAAAGCCCAGTGCTTGAAAACTCTTGTGTTTTTGTACGAAAATATAAATGGGCATATATTGAAAACAATTCAACAAAATGAAGTAAATGATTAACAACAGGGTCTGTAAAATCTGCAGAAAGAACTGGACAAGAGAACTTTAGGAGATGCACTACATGATTTTCATCTCCCAACTGTCAACACCAACCAGTTGGTCACCCAGTTGTTATGGTTGTGCTCCACTTAAAGGTGCCATGTTGTAAACAAAGAAAGTTATGTCTGCATTCAGTGGCTCTCAATAGAACACATTGTGTGTATCCTTGAGGTCTAACAAACATGTTAAATGCATTGCCTTCCTCATAAAATATTTGTACACCCGATATTTTAAATTATGCATAGTTTACATTTGTGTTTACTAGCATAAATTCTTCTTTCTCACTGCCTTTGTTGGCTCATTACTGTTTCTTTGTGCGTTACCGACAGCAAATGTCAATCAGAGGAATGGTGGAAGGAATGTGTTCCCTGTTGCCCTCTTGCATGTGTGTGCATGTGCAAAATACAATTGAATTAGGGACCCACTCTTAAAAACGTTGTGCAATATCAATAATGCTTTCAAGGAGATATTGTTTGAAAGTGTGACGTCCATTCAGTGGCCATTCACAACAAATACTGTATTAGAGGTTGACTGATAGTGGATATTCAAAGGCTGATATAATAAGGATACTTTGGAGGGGGAAAAAGCTGATAGCCGATTAATCGGCCAATGTCATCTCCCTCTCCCATGAAAAAAAATTCAACCCTGTCGGAATTGAACAATCTTTGACTTTATTAGAAACTCGATAACTGTTGAACTGAACATCCAAATCAAAATAATTAATGCATAAATTTTGAACTGATTATACTAACTGTACAAAATACAGAGGGGAGCGCCTCTTTATTTATTTTTTGCTATAATTTTTCCTCAAAGTCAGTAATTCCAGTTGAGTAGTGGACTGGTGGAGGCCTGCAAGTTCCACCGAAACCGATAATTTCTAAAACATCCTATCGTCTACCTCTATACTGTGTAAACACTGTAGACTTTAGATGTGGTCTGATGCCATGGTGTAAAAACTAGTTTGTTTGAAGCATAACAACTTTACAGTTGTAATCCGTAAGATTTCTGTCCTTAATAATTTGAAATCAACCCTCCTTGATCAGCTACTTACTGTAGCCTACCTAATTCAACGGAAAATTCTAGAGAGTTCTCCACACAAAAGTAGGGATCACTGAAAGGAGTTGCTGAGGAGTTGGAGGTTTGCATCCTTTAACCTGCAACTCTTCATTTAACACCTCACTGCAGCTGCTTATTGATCCACAGTCAGAAGTGCCAAAAATGACTAAGTCTTGTTTTTTAGACGCAGTCAGTGCTAACGTCTGTGATAAATACATTACATTTTTCTGACTGCTTCACAATAAAAAACAGCCAATATTATACTAGCTGAATTCTCCTAATGTGAATCTACATTCGAAAACCTCAATAGCAGCTTAAAATGTTAAAAAAAATGACATTGCCTATAGCCGTAATAAAAATACTTCTATATGTTGATGGAGTAGGTTTAAGTAAATGCTTTTTTCAGTAAACTGGTAAAACCGGTTAACACGTGTTGTTGTAATCCCTGAGGTTTCCTACTCCAAACCCAACACTTTTCTCCCCTGTAAACATGGTCATCTTAACGGTAAACTTTTATTCGGCTCATTTCTTCTGACAGCTGCGGTCGATGTAATGGTGAGCTGGGTTTTAGGATGACAGGTGTAAGCGAGCAATACTTAACAGCAGACTGAATCCAGCCTAGACAAAACAACTTACGTCAGTGAATTTACTCCACACACAGACGCCCATTTGACTGCAGAGTAGCTTTCGACACAGTGGACCACCTGGCTAGGCATAAAACAGCCTTGGTCTGAGTAGGTCTGGCTGACAACTGACATGATGTATTAACCCAACGCTGAGAGCTGTGTGTTTTGGTGTTCTGACATAGCCACCCGCTAGCTCTAGGCTGCCGCCAGCAGCTGCAGACATGACAGTGAGGTTTTTTTATTTTAGCTGAGAGACTCATTATGCACTGACTGCTGCATGTTTTTCAAATTAAATGGTTTACTCAAAAGGACCACTTTTCAGTTCTTATTCTCCATGTGACACTAAACAGAGACAAATCGATTCGATCTGCAGAAAATGATTGCCCAACTGTGCACTTCTACAGAGCTTTTCAGCCGCTAGTTTTGGCTTTGTGTAAGATGTACTGTATGGTCTTAGACCCAGCACACTTATGAAAGCTTGTTTGCTAAGAGCAGCAGCGGGCAGATGTTTGTCTCTTTCAGAGACATTTTGAAAATGATCCAGAACTCTCAGGTGCTGCTGTTGAAATAAAAAACGCTTTCTGGTGATAAAAACAGCTAGCCATATTCCCGTCCAAAGCATCCTTACACAACAGATCCACTCTGACACTCATCTGTACAGATTTTATACAAAATACCATACAAAATATTATAGGAAACCATCAAAGGCTGTGGCTCAGGATATGGCTCGAGTTGACCATTACTTGCAGGTTTGATGCCTGGCTCCCCCTGTCCACATGTTGAAGTGTCCTTGAACAAGACCAGTTGCTCTACTGGGCAGGCCAGCACCTACCCACCTGTGTCTCTTGCTCTGCCGCCATGTATGAGTATGTGTGTGTGAGAATGGGTGAAAGAGGCAAGTTGTAATGCTCTTTGCCTGTCAAGGTAGAAAAGCACTGTCTGAGTGCAGTCCATTTACCTTTGTACGAAAGGTCATTTCTGTTGTCTTACAGCAGAACTACTTGTTGTAAACTTCTTCAAATTGCGTTAATATTTTTGTCTGTATTTATGCCTCCGTGCCGGCAATACCTGTGGCCGGGGTATTATGTTTTGGTGTTATTCGTCCATCCATCCCATTTTTGTGAACGCGATATCTCAGGAACACCTTTCCTCAAATTTGCCACAACCATTCATTTGGATTCAAGGATGAACTGATTAGATTTTGGTGGTCAGTAGGGGTGACAAAATTAGTCATCGCGCGTGTTTTTCATGCTGTGGAGCGGAAATAACATTGTTTTTCCAGAGCTGAGTAGCTGAGGGATGAGCCATCTCGCTTCCTTATTATCTCTGCTGAGAGTTGCACATGCACAATAGCGACTTGCGGACGATGCGGACTCCCCTTGGTAAGATAATTAGCTACGTATAGACAGAGTTGTCTTGGCTTTTAACATTAATATAACACTGTAGTGCTATAGAAAGAACCAGACGTATCTCTGTTTTGAACATCAACTGTGTTATGCAACTTCACAGTCCAAAGTTACAACCACGTATTATTTATCTTTTGTATCAGTAGTAGCCTAATCAGCAGCAAAGTTTATTAAAAGATGTATTTTTGAATGAAGTGTTCATCTTTATTGTTAGTTAGCACATGCCTAAAACAACCTCAAGCTAAATTTAAAGCTGATAGCTAAATAAGAGCCATTGAGTAATTGTGCGATTCATTATCCGATTAGTCAATTAATCGTTTCGATAATCAATGACTAGTCGACTATCAAAATAGTCGTTAGTTGCAGCCCTATTGGTCAGAGGTCTTCTTATGTCTTAGGATATCTTAGGAACGCTTTCAGGAAATTTCTTCAAATTTGGCACAAATGTCACTTTGATCCAAGGACAAACTGATTAGGCTTTGGTGGTCAAAGGTGAAGGTCACTGTGAGGCTTTGGGGGTCAGAGGTCAAAGGTGAAGGTCACTGTGACCTATTAAACACATTTTTAGTCAAAATGCAATAATTCATACTAATTATGACAGTACTTCACACAAATGTCTAATAGGATAAAATGATGAAGTGATGACATTTTATATCTTTGCTTGACTGGTGTGCAGAGGCATACAACTGCGAGGCAACTGTAACTCAGGTTATAAATGGTCACATTATATTGTCATTAATGTGACTGATGGTAACGTTTGTCAATTTTTGTTTAACATCACAAAAAATTGTAATGGAGCCAGTGATACCCAGGATTACCAGTACATGCAGTCTGAATATTGAGTTATAACTGAGTGTGTGTGTGTGTGTGTGTGTGTGTGTAGTTATTTTTTGCTCCAATGATTAAGTTTTCTCTTGTTGACAAATTTAAAACACTGGCAATGGAATTATGGAGATGATTGTCTATTCTTAACACAATGTCAAAGACCCAGTTTCTACCAATAGTCCAACAATTGACGTTGTACCCCCTCATTTGAACGAACCTCTTCTTTGTTTGTGCCCGTCCTCCCACCTGTGCATTGTGTGCGCTGGGGACCAAACCACCATAGATATAGAAGCATAGATACCCTATTGACGGCTGGATCCTACTACGTCAACGTCGCCACCATATTGGAAAGGGCAAGTCTGACCTGTTAGCAAATACAAGAAAATGGGGGGGGGGGCTTCCATTTTTCTGGATAAAACGCACTCTCTTTCAATCATTTTATTTTCTGTTTATACATATTATAGAGGTTACACAGTCTATGTTACCCACAGAAAAACAAACAAACAAACACAAAAAAACCCGACAAAACATACAGACTAGCAAACAAAAAGGGGCAACAAAACAACGCAAAATAGATCATCATCCTCCATATTATAACTAACATAACAATGAAGTGTTAATGAACATGTAGACCTCACCCTTTGGGGATCACTTGGATCCCAAAGTTGCAAAACCTTTTCATGTGATTTCAGCATGGTCCTCTCCAGTAAAATCTATAACAGGGCTCCAGACAGAGAAAAAATCATTCATATCGCCTTGGAGAACGTGTGTGAGCCTTTCCAATGGGAGAAGATGTAGAACATTATCAAGCCAGCTTGAAACAGATGGTTTGACATCGTCTAGCCAGCAGTGTAGGATTGATAACCGTGCACAGTACCATAGAAGACTAAGGATTCTCTTATATCTATTTAATTCAGGTGAGGCAGCGTGTAGGCCTAAGATACATTGTAGAGGATCAAGCTCAATGGGACAACGTATTATCAATGATATTTGGTTGCCAATTTCAACCCAAAATTTGTGAATTTCCAGACAGAGCCATATTAAATGCACATAAGTGCCTACATGCTGCTCGCATGTAGCACTCTAATGTGTACATTTTACAGCCGATTTCAGTGAGTAGGAGACATTTTTCGTACAATTACATAGCATCTCGGTAGTTTAATGGAATGGCTAAGTATGGCCTAGTATAAAGTGAGATGTAGTAAGTCAACAATGTAGAGTTTAGCACAGCAGTACAGACTTACAGGGACAGTACTTTGATTTCTTCAGTATTTCAATGTGGATGAGCTGTGTTATAATAAGCTGGATGATGAGAAAAGCTAAAGTGACAGGGATGTAGAGAGAAGAATTTCCACAATACAGAAAACCTTCTAAACTTTCTGCACATTTCATTTACATTAAGTTACATAGGGATAACTATTAAACAAGGAAAATAAGCCAAACCCATGTTTGACAAATCGTCAGTTTTTAGAATTCCTTATGACAATGTATTATTTCTCACCAATTCAGTAATTTAGCTAGTAAAGCTAACACACACTCTCTCTTGAGCGTCTAGCAGTGATTATAGTCCAACTATCGAGATTATGAGTATCTCGAGACAAAATTTTGTACACCATAAACCCTTGAATATAAAAACGAGTCATTAAAATTAATTGAGACATTTTAATGTTACAGTGCTTTTTGTACATAAAAACAACAGCTCCCCATTTACTTGTATTTTTGTTCTCAGGCCAGTCTTGACCTTTCCAATATGGCAGTGTTACGTTTACCCATAACCGGATTAAAAAAAACTGAAATCAGGGGTCCCAGTTGGGAAACTAACAAAAAAACACTGCACATAACACACAAATAATAAGACATAATATTGGGTCTTTTGGGGTACTGGAAAGGTGTCTGTGGAGGGTTATCTCCACAGACACCCACTAACTCCACCAAAAGGGCAGGCTAACAAAATTACTGACCCAAACAAAAGAGACAAAAAATGGGAGGCACTGACAGAAAGGGTTAAACTCGCAAAATACAATAACAAAAACACCATTCACACAACAACAGACAGCCAACTAATGGTGTTGACCGTCCAGAAGAACACACCCAACTGAGCAGGGAGCACCCTCTTATATACACTCAGCCAGGCTGATTGCTACCACCTGAGGGAGGCCACACAGGTGCAGCCAATGGCCGCTGATCAGACCATAACAGGCAGACATAATGATGTATCGCAAGGACTAGCCAAAAGCAGCTAATGTGCTATCTACATGTATCTATGCAAAATACCACACAGACAAAAATGCCAAACTGTGGGATCACTGCTTGAGTTGGTCATTGTGGCACCACAAAAATGGGCCCTTTAAACTAAGAGCCAATTCCAAATGTCTCACATTTAGCATTGGTTTATTAGAAGTGGTCTTGGCTGGATGTCCAGATATAGAACCTGTCCTGGACATGTTTATGACTTCCAAGAGTGAGCCTGGACTGGTTGACATGAATTGGATAAAAATTCACACATTCATGTGATGTTGAGTGTATGCTGGGGACAGTCTTGAAAATTTTTGTGTTGAAAATGAGTGTTTCAAATTTAAGACCCATTTAAACTCACTACCTCAGTGTTTTTATGACTCTTCTTTTATCTTTGTTTTTCGTAGTAATATGAAACACTCATTCCAGCAAATGCTCCACAGTAGGGATGGGCAATTAATCGAAAATTAATCAAAACCGACATTTAGAACCTCTAATCGATGTAATCTTGCCCATGTCGGTTATTTCGGTTTTGTTTTTTTTGTTTTTTAATTCTGTTAATACTTTCCCCACTGTGTTTGTTCATGTACTGTCCCCTTAAAAACATACTACCGTGTGTGTAGTCATGTGACTCCGCCCCATCCAGTCCGCGACATGGAAGCAACATGGAGGAGAACTCAAACACAGAGCCAACTGAGCAACTCGAGCAGCTTGTACCAAAGAAAAATGCCGTGTCCACACCACCAATTTTCAACACTTGGAACACAATCACATTACCGAATATGAACAGTGCATGGCTCAAAAAAAGAGAGAGACTGACAAGCGCCCAACAACAAGTGC